>PISX010008570.1:0-13394 GCA_004024625.1 Mellivora capensis
AAGAGTTGAACATTTAACTGAGCCACCGAGGCCCACATATCTTGCTTCTTTCAAGACTTTTCTAGGGACCCCTGGGTAGCTCAGTCTTTAGGAAACCAACTTTTAATTTTGGCTCAGGTCATGATCTCGGGTTGTGAGATTGAGCAACTTGTTGGACTCCATTGTCGGGGTGGGGGAAGTCTGCTTGAGATTCTCTCTCTCCCCCTCTCTCTGTCTCTCTCCCTTACTCTTCTTTCTCTCTCTAAGATAAATAAATAAATCTTAAAAAAAAAGACTTTTTCTTTATCACTGTTTTGCAAATTTAATTACAATATGTCTTGGTATGGGTCTGCTTTTGTGGATTTTGATGGAAATTCTCTTTGCCTCCTGGATCTGGATGTCTGCTTCCTTCCCCAGATTAGGGAAGTTTTCAGCTGTTATTTCTTCGAATAAATTTTCTCCTCCCTTTTCTCTCTCTTCTTCTTCAAGGACACATATGATATAAATATAATTATGTTTGGTGAAGTCACTGAGTGCTTTTGGACTTCTATATATATATATATATATATATATATATATATATATTTAATTATACATTATTCTTGTGAATAGATAAAATGGAATGTATAAATGAAATAAGTTAGATGAGATATTCCCCCAAACTTCTTCCTAGACAGAGTCTGCCTTTTCTGAGTCACTTTCAGATCATAGTCATTGACATGCACCACCACCACCCCCAATATACTCTGTGACATTAAGAGTCTTGGAGAAGCGGAGTATTTTAAAAGAACGCTTCACTATTATCTCTGAGATGTTCTTCCAAACCTCTGACACCAATTCTGCAAGTTTTGATATACACGTGTGCAGGTTGCAGAGTGATGGCCAGCAAAGCTTTCTGCATCCTAATCCCTGGAACCTATGAATAGGTTACATGGCCAAAGGGAATTAACAATGAAGCTAGAATTAAGCTTCTTGGTCCATCGACCTTAAAAATATGGAGACTATCCTTGATTATCCCTGTGGACCCAACCTAAGCACAAGGATCTGCAAATGCATAAGAAGGAAGCAGAACAGGAGGTCACAGTGATGCAATGTGAGAAGAACTTGACCTGTTTTGAAGGTAGAGGAAGAGGATCATGAGCCAAGCAAAGAGAGCAGCCTCTAGAAACTGGCAAAGGCAAAGAAACTTTTCCAGGGCCTTCATAAGGAATATAGTTCTGCCAACACCTTGATTTTAACCCAGTGAGACACATTTCAGACTCTAAAGGCCGTAACAGTTTGTTGCAGCAGCAATAGAAAACTCATACAGTGTGCAAGCAATGGTAGTAGTGTTTCAAGACTGACAGCTGGCTGACAACAATTTGATGACATACCCCGATTTTAGAGGCATTAAAGTGTGAAAAGTTATCTACCTTAAAATTGATGAAATATGGCAAATGTATAGAGTGCCTGGGTGGCTCAGTTGGTTAAGTGTCTGTCTCTGGCTCAGGTTATGATCCTAGGGTCCTGGTATCGAGTCCCACATAGGGCTCCCTGCTCAGTGGGGAGTCTGCTTCTCCCTCTGCCCCTCCCTTTCTACTCATGCACACACACTCTCTCACACACAGAAATAAAATATTTCTTAAAAAGAGATATGGTAAATGTATAATAAATAGGTCATAGGAAGGATCATCTTACAAATTGTGACTGGGGACTCAGATGATCTTGTCATACTCAGAATCTAGTTAGATGTCATTTAATATCAGTAGTAACTATGTCACAAATAAAAATATGGAATTGGGATTCCAAAAGTTCAAAGTTCTCTAGGTCTAAGTGGGAATATATGTAAATACTTAAGAGCCAAAAAATGTAAACTTTAATCAAGTGATGTGGCAACTGGGACATAGGTTAAGTGACATCCTCTTTTAAAGTTCTGGAGCCACCATTCCCCCCATCCTCAGTTATATACTATAAATAAGGCTGGAGGCAGCCTATTGTCCTAGACAAGAATTGAGACATTATTCCTGTCTGTGGTCAACTTCCCAATCACAGGTGTAACACAAAAATTGTTTAAGTCAACATTATCATTCTGTTGGTGATTAAATGCCATCATGTGAGTTACTGCCCGTAGTAGCTAAAACCCTATAAAAATGTAATTTGAAATAATATACAGGTTACAAGTGAAAAGCACTACGACTTAAGAATCTTTAAGGATTCAGAGACCCTTATAGAAAGAAAAGGGTCTCATGATATATAATAATTCATCACTCACATCTGTGATCAGTGAAAACACACAAGAATAATGCTCTAACCCTGAATGAAGCAGAGCAGAGAAGAGGTGAGCTGGGGAACATGAAGGAGCAAACGGTGAGCAGCCTTGCCATATCCTTATACAGTTGGGAAATCCTCATTTTGAGCTTTAGATGAATAGCCTTAAGTACCGTTGTAATTTTTGTTCAAATGAATACCAAGCTTCCCCATCAATTCTAGCTAACTAGGCATGTGTTCTGTGTGTTCTAATTGTTCTCTGGCTACCAAGCCCTCTTCAGTGGTGTAGTAGGTGCTGACCCACTGATAGCTCCCTTTCCAGGAACCCTCAGTTCCCAGCTGCTAGGACAGTTGCTTGCTGACAGCTCAAAGATGAGTTTCTCCCCAGGAACTGTCCCCAGACAAAGAGAGTTGCCTTGCACAAGTCAGGCTTCCTCTTCGGAAAGAGCCTACACAACCACTGGCTGACGTGTGCTATAAAACCCTGGCCTCCTGGCTTCAGCTTGGGCAACTCTGAGGGAGCTTCCTGGCTCCGAGTCCCTTCCCCAACTCCCAGGTAGTGTTTCTGACAGTGTTCCTCAGTATACCCCTAGCGTGCAAGTCCCAGAGTCACAGAGTTTTTTTTCCCCCAAGGAACACAATCTACAACAGATTGGTGCTGAGTCATGTATGATGGGTTGACCGTGAGGACCCCCATTGCCGGTGTTAGCTCGAGCACCAATAGACCCTGGCATAGAGTTTTGGTGCAGTCATACACTTTACCTGGTGGTGAGCAGGGAAGGAATATGTGTGGACTAGAATGCACTGTTGGAATCTGAGAGGAGGAATTATAAGAAATTTGGAATCAGATTGCTGGGAGCCATTGATACATTGGAGCAAGACAAGTTTAGAGGAGAATTATTCACCAAGTGAGCCTACTTGCTAGCATAGAAGGACACTCAGCCCCTATGGTAGAGGGCAGGACAGGCTGAGGATCGGAACCTGAACTTAACTAATAAGGGCCGTGGAGCATTGCACAGATTCATTTATCAACCTGAGAGTTTGGATGCATTGAGGTTAGGCCCTGGCTGAGAATGAATGGGGACCCTGAGATTTGGAATAGAGACCTGTGGGGTGATCCACTCAAAAATCTGGAATCCCCATGTTCATCTGGACTCTTTAGGCCTGTGGAAATGGTCCAGCCCTTCCTGTCCAGGGCTGGCAGTCCCTTCTCACTTGAACACAATACAGTCTTTTTTGCAGCCTAATATGCACCTCACTTAGAATATACACCCTGCCTTCCCACACAAGCTGCCAGACCAGTAACTCGGTGATTAACAACGTAACCTGGCTAGGAAAGTGCTGGGCCTGCTGAAGGAGGAGAGGAGTTGTGTCCTGAAGGTGCTGCAGGACCCAGCCCACACGTCTGGAGAGTTGTTCCGCTATGGAGCAGCAGAGGCCGAAGCCTCCAGCATCTCTTCGGTCCAAGAGAGACCTCTAGACTGGAGTTGTGAGGGCAAATGTGGGCGGTGGGTGGATCTTCCATTTGAAGTGATCAGGCCCGCCCTCGATAACTGGCAAGAGCACTTACATAATGTCCTGTAAATTTGGGAAGTTTGGACTTCTTGGCATACCAAATAATACTTCTAGAAGATGTTTCACGTCAACTTTCTAGTTCTAGTCTTGAAATTTTACTTGTGTGAACATTAGTGAAGTCTTTGGCTCAGATGATTTAGCCAACTTATGAAATTAAAAAAAAAACCCTCATTCTCCATGTAACTATGATTTGACTATAGTGGTGGGTATTTCATTTACATTTTCTTGTAAATAATGAGGAAAGTGGTACTATATTAAGTCTTTGTTTTACTGTCTTTGTACCCATGAACTTGCAGAGGTGCCATTTAAGACTGAGCATTGGAAAAATAAAAGAATGAGCAAAGATTTTAGTTATAATCTGATGGGAAAATACATGACCAAGTGCTTCTTAGCAAGAAAAGTCCTTATGATGATTACTTGATACTGGTGTCTACTGATAAGGTGACCCTGAACCATTATACATGCACTCCATAGGTCATTACAGTCAGTAGGAGTTGTTTGCCTGTCACAAGAATTTGCAATCACACTAGAATGTCATCATTTCAGGAAACTATAAAGCAATGAACATGTTTACTTTCAGCCACAAAGGAAAAAAAAATACCCCGAGAACCAGATTTTCTTGGCAGTTTGAAGCATTTATTAGAAAATCTCTAATTTCTTTTTGTAATCCCACACTCAGTGGGCATCCCCTTTAATGGAGGTATGTCAAGCCTGGAGAATTATATGGTATATTCTGAACTTGCTTTGCTGGGAAAAGAAGACTCAGGACTTAATTTATAGGCTTGTTGAGTTCACCACCCTCCTGGCTCCCTGGAAGGCAGAATTAAAGTCTTGTAATGCCTTAAAGATGTCTAACGTGCTCTCAGGTGCTCTTAGACACTTGGAATGGAGGGCACCGATATTTTACCTTAAGTAATGTCAAGTACAAAATCGTTCTCTGCAAAGGTAGAGACTATCTGGGAATTTTCTGGATAATCCCACTGGGAAGAGTTTTTCTCCATTTTTGTACATCTCTATTCATTCCCAATTTTTTATTCCTCCCCACCTAGAAACATACTGGCTTTTAGGTTGTTCAAAATGCTCCTTCAAAATGCTCTCAATATGGAGAGAGCACGAATCATTGTGTTAGGGACATCTGGCCTAGCTCCTCTCTAGACCTCGAAATGTACTGGCTGGCTGCATCCTGGGTGCCAGCTATGATACCCTGGGTTATTTATTTTTATTTTTTACTTATTTGAGAGAGATACAAACAGAGACAGGGACAGAGATACCAAGAGAGAGCACAAGTGGGGAGGAGAGGGAGAAGCAGGCTCTCTGCCAGGCTGGGACTTGATCCCAGGAACCCGCAATCATGACGTGAGCCAAAGGGAGATGCTTAACTGACTGAGCCACCCAGGTGCCCCGATACCCTGGGTTGGTCTCCACTGTGTCTAGTTGGAGCTTCAAGTGGACTTCCTCCTTAAGGGCAGGTGTTTGCAGTTCTCATCCAGTAGGATTTAAACCTACTTTGGTTAATATTTCTTCCTCTTGGTTCGCTGCCTCCTACTTACTTACTTTATTAAAATTGAATTGAGTACAATCTACATTCCCTTTTGTAACATACTCTGATTCCATTCCCTGATGTGTAATTGCTGACATATTTTAAGCTTCACCCCTCTCTCTTCCCCTTACACCCCGCATCTAGACATCCATATTAAGGAAGTCTGGGTGCTACCTCCTTTGGTGCTGGAGGGAGGATCAAACCACACAAACTCCTGACTGTGGGGACCATCACTCTGGCTCCAGGCCCTCACCACTTGGGAAAGATCCCAAGCCAGTCCCTTTTCTAGACTCTCTCATGTGACTTTTGGGTCTGCTTTGGAACCCTGTTCCCCCCCAGAATTGCTCATCATATGAGCATGATGTTTAATTTTGTGTCAGTTCGGCGAGGCCACAGTATCCAGATGTTTTGTCAACCATTATTCTAGATGTTTCTGTGAAGGTGTTTTAAATATAAAAGTAACATTTAAATCAGTAGAATTTGAATAAAACAGAATGTCTTCTATAATGTGTGTGGGCCTCATCCAATCCATTGAAGGCTTTAATGGAAAATGACTGACCTTCCTTGAAGAAGAGGGAATTCTGCCAGCAGGCCACCTTCAGACTTGAACCTCAGCATCAACTTTTCTCTGGGTCTCCAGCTGGCCATCCCACCTTGTATGTTGCAAGCTGGTAGTAATAGAACCATGGAAATGATGACTTGAACACAGCCAGATAATCTCAGGAAAGGCGTCTTCCAATCTATACAGTGAAAAGAGATCTAAGAGGCTGAGGACAAGCATCCCCCAAGAAGTCACAGTCTCTTACTGGTGTCAAGCTAGTTCTCAGACCTGAAAGGGTAGGCCAAGTCCCTGGAAGGAAGGGTCCACAACACCATGGCAAATATATATGGCCATGGTTCATCTCTACTTTTCCCAAAGGACCTAAGGCCATTTCCTCACTGATATTTACCAAGACCTTACTATGTGCCCTGTCTTGAGAATGTGACTCCTTGCTCTTTGGGACTCCGCAGAGTTACGTGCTCTGAAAGAGGAAGTCCAAGGTATTATACAATGATTACATTATTCTGATTCTGCTGTTTTAATTGTAGATGGTATTCTTTTAAGATCTAAATGACATAAAACAATGGTGCTCAATAAGAAAATTGTAACGTTGCTCCCTGTCTTTGGCTAATGCCGAATTATTCCATAGCCCAGAGTTTACAAAGAATCTTTCCATTTAATGAGCTAAATGACCATGTGTAATACATTTAAGTTATGACTTATACTTCTCTCATTTACTGTTTTTGTTCTTTTATACCATAAGAAATTAATGAGGCTGAGAGCCTCATTAAACCGTGTTTTATGTATTTAAAATAATTATGATTAAAAGCCTTTTACACATGTGTATTTATCATGAATTCTTGTTCAAAGAACTATTTTTCATGGTTCAAGAAGCAAAATTAATTTAAATCGGCAGCTAATGCACAGTTCTCAATTCCATGAGTCAAACGGATGCTGCTGACGTTTTTATGTGGAGCCTCCTTTAATGTAATAAAAGTGTGGCACCAAATGGTGTGTCTCCTACAGAAAGGGACAGCACACTCATTGTCCGGCAGCTGCGCTGCGATGTTCTGGGTCACGGGCTCCATCACTTCCATGTTCTCTGCCGTCTGGACCTTGACTTGTACGACTAAACTGAATGGTGTAATTAAGTGCTAATCTTGACATTCGTGTCTGGTTAAACTTCAGGTTGCTCACGCATGTGCCTCCCATTCTCCATCAGAGTAGGAAGTACAGTCACGGTTGCATATCCAGGACCCCCCGCATGCAGCAGTCAGGGGATCGAGAGGAGGCTGGCTCCTCCGCTGGGTACTGGCCCCGTGTGGGTTTGCATTCGGTCTGAATATTCAGAACTCCAGCGTTTCAACCTTGAAAGAAGCTGGATTCTGTGGCAGAATGAGGGCTCAGGGCCCTGTATGTTCTCTGGCTGTCTGCCAGGTGCTCCTTGTGGTTCCAAGTGTATCGTTTTGAATGTTTTAAGTGGGGGTCATTGATCCCTTTTCTGTTCAGCATGTAGCTGTGAGTGAAGCTGCAGACAATGGCTTTGTGTTAGCTTGGATTTATCTGAGACTATTCAAGTAAAGAGCTAAAGGGTTCTATTCTCCCCTTTCCAGAAATGCAAGGAAGAATAGACTCCAGTCTTTGGTAAATTTTTGAAGTGGTAGGTACAGGAATGATGCATGAATAGGCAATAGCTCTGGGGGACTTAAGAAAAATCATCTTTCACTAGGGGAACCAATATATGCTGTTTTGAAAGGGAAGGAATGTACTAAGGGCCCAAGCATGAAGAGGTGAATTTTTTGTTAATAAGACGCAGAGTCATTAAAACTAGTATCAGGGTGGCAAGGAATGGTACAGAAAAACTCCGGGGCACAGTTGGGAATGGGTGAAAAGTAGATAAAGCAGACAAGGTCTCCAGCAAAGCCAGGGACATGAGAGCACTCACAGATGCACAAGCGCAAAGCAGAGAAATGGTGAAGAGCTCTCTGTTGAGAGTATGGAAGGCCAGGAAGGTGAATTGTGCACCTCCTTTCACTGAGCAGTGTCCCTGGGTTGCGGGACCACAGCAGATTGTACAGGGAGTTTGGGCCCATGTGAAAGAGCCTGGAGAACACGTCTGGGTGTTTCCTGGCTATGGCGAGAGTGCTCACCGTGCCCCACCATTCACACCTTCCCTTTTTGGAGGGGCAAGCTCTAACACCACTCAACCCTCTTCCTTCTTACCCCCATCTCAGGAGCCAAGTGTGTGCTAAGCAGATGAGGAATGTTGGGGCCTCAACAAATAACGATGCGGGTAGACTTCTCACTTCCCCCCCCCGAACTAGTCCTGGCAGGCCTCCATGCCCCATGATACACCTTGTGGTCCGTGGAGGGCCTGCCTTCTCTGGGCTTTTCTTAGCACCAGACACCCTGCCATTACGCTCTAACTGGTCTCCCTCTCCTTCCTTAAATGCTTTTCTCTCTGATTTCCAAGTGAGAAAAACTGATCTCAAAAGGGAAAGATGAAAAAAATGTCAAAGGCAAGTTTACCTTCATGATTTTACTTGAGCCGGTAAAACTAAGTGGGGTCGTAGTTTCTTCCTTCAGAAAGGCTTTGAGATGACTTTTGTCTGTCTGGAAAGTAGTGAGTATAATCATGTGTGAGAACACAAAACGATGTAGAAGACCTCTTTACTCTGCTGCTCCTTTAATTCTGTGATGATCTGTGGTCGGATGGGTGATATTCATATGGCGGCTTAAGAACTTTATATTAAGAATTTTTTGCAAGCAAATATAGGAACCAAATGACAATTCACTTGTCATTTATATGCAGGGTTGATGTTCTTGTTAAGATTTCCAGGGACGCCTGGGTGGCTTAGTGGGTTAAAGCCTCTGCCTTCGGCTCAGGTCATGGTCTCAGGGTCCTGGGATGGAGCTCCGTATCGGGCTCTCTGCTCAGCAGGGATCCTGTTTCCCCTCTCCCTCTGCCTGCCTCTCTGCCTACTTGTGATCTCGCTCTTTCTGTCAAATAAATAAAATCTTAAAAAAAAAAAAGAATCCACAATTTCCAGAATATATCCTGGAATCAGCATAATCCATTGCCATGTTTCACATCTTCTTTCCCTCCCCCTGGAGGTCTATACTCTGTTGAAGGTGCAGTAATAAGACATGAAGCCCTTCCCTCTACACCTCCCACCTTGCTTGCCAAGCTTAGAAAATGGGCCAGATGTTAAATATCTATGTTCCAGGTTAAACAGAACTCAATTAATATTGTCAATTAATTGAGAAATTCCTTAATTTGGAAATGTCTTTTCAAGTCACCAAAATTTAGGCAATATTGTCAGGAGGTTTTAAAAGTGAGATTGTGGAAATATTAATGAATCAGGTTTTCATTTTCCTACAGGGTTGAGTTAATATCTGCTGGTGCAAGTTAATTCCAACCAAACTACCTCAAATGGAGTAGAGTGGTATCGAGAGTGGTTCACGCAGGCTCCGAGGCTCCCACAAATGCTTGCTGGCTAAATCGTGAGACAGTCAGATTGATAAGATTCATGCGGGGAGTGAAAGATCGGGCTCCAAGGGCTTCTGAACCCCGAGTTTCCAAGACTTGCTGAAGACCGCCGTTGATAAGCTTATTTATGAATACTCATGGAAAACATGGTATCTGGTGTGGAAAGGAATCAAATTTTCAGGAACTTTGTGTTTCTTAAAGACTACTTGGTGCTTTACTTTGAACTTTTAATAGAAAAGCATTTGACGTCATAGCCTTCCTACCTCAGCCCCTGGCGTTGTCATCTTGATCAGCTATAACTCATTTACCTGGGGGTTTTTGATCATTAAATCATATTTATATCAAAATTGTTCTGATCTGGACACTTAGTAACAACCCACTGTGTTGCTTTGTTTTCGCCTCCCTCCCCCTCACTCCAATAACTATAAGTATTAAATATTTTTGAGGACTTTTCTTATGTTGCTCCCCACACATTTCAGACAATCATTATTGTCTAGACACCAGAAGAAAGTCAGAAACCTTTGCTGGAAGTGAAAATTCTTTAGGGAGTGTTATTCAATACTAGAGCAATTAAATAGGACATGCTATTGAACAATGGAAAGTGCTTCTCTACAGTCTGTACTCAGCAGACGCATCACCAACCAGCAAGTCATTGCTTCAGTTCAGGGCCACGTGTGCTGAAAAGGCACGGTTTTGTACATGGATACATTATCTTTCTTTGGAAAATACTTAACACCTTCAGGAGAAGATGAAATACTGAATTCCATACGAAAGCTGTAATTTAGTATGTTGTGGTTATCTACATAGCCATGACACCTAAGTCATATAGGAGGAGCAAAATTATTAAAGTGTAACAATCTTTCTCCTTTCATCAAAAGCTGCATCCCATTGCCCTCGTGAAATTCTCATCTGCTGTAGTTCAAGGTTGCAAGTCAGGCCAGAGGATGGTGGGCGTTTCCGTTCATAGGGTCCTGTGGCTAAGGCCGTGGCAGTGGCTAAATTCAGTGTATGGTTTATTCATTTTTTTCAGTTTTAAGGTCATCTTTATAAATGCTAATTTGTGGGGAACACACATTATTTCAAAATCTGTGTAAAGCGAAGCTCTTAGTGTTATTGAAATTGTGTTGTTTCAAAACTCACACATTTTTGTGTGCAATTTTAAATTTAAACTTGTACTTATAATGCTACCTTACTGCATTAACAGGATTTCCCCCCAGACCTTTGAAGGAGAGTTTCTTATAGGCCCCATCCAGGTTGTCTGGACTTTGTTGAGTGATGGGAATAAAGGGCACGAGGGAACTGTAAAGAGAGAAGCTAACTGGGCTCACGTGAGAAAAGCTAACGTGACTTACATGTTGTTCTGTGTGTGTCTGTGTGTGCATGCATGTGTGCGGGTCTGTAAGTAGACAGAGAACCAGAGAGGGACAGAGGATGGGAAAGGGACCTGAAGGCAAGGCAGGAGAACAACAGCGGGCTGAGGTCTTAGGATAGACATAAAAGAGATGCCATTTGGTTGTAGTTTTAGGGTGGGATTCTCTTCTTGCCTCTTCTTCAAGAGATTGAAATAGAAACTCATGGTGATATTTTTAAAATAGGTTTCAGTTTTTAGAGAAGCTTTAGGTTTGCAGCAAGATTGAGGGGAAAGCCTGACACACTTGGCAGGCTCCCCCGCTGTCAGCACCCGGTTCCGGAGTGGTACCTTCGTTCCCACTGATTAGGCCACACTGACCCATCATCATCGCTCCGAGAGAGCTCACATTAGGGTTCACTCTTGGCGTTGTCCACTCTGTGGATCTGGACAAGTGTGCAGAGTTTACGCATTCACTCTGGCGGCATTATACAGAGTAGTTTCATGGCCCTAAAAAATCCTCTGTGCATTTCCTATTCATCACGTCTCATGCTATTATTTAATGCTTTTTGCTACTGAATATTTTTGGACTAAACCTTGCTGATCTGGGTATTAATACAG
Source organism: Mellivora capensis (assembly GCA_004024625.1). Lineage (NCBI taxonomy): Eukaryota > Metazoa > Chordata > Mammalia > Carnivora > Mustelidae > Mellivora > Mellivora capensis. The sequence continues at coordinate 11,342 of PISX010008570.1, forward strand.
GAGAAGGAAGGCCTAGATGTATTCAGGTTCTAGATGTGGGCCGTTTAACCAGGAGGGACACTGAGGCGTGTTGTCGGGCCTTGGACCACTCCCAGAGTCATACTTAGATGACACGGGAGAGCTTCCCCAGTATCCAGGTCGGGGAAGTCTCGGGACTGTGCCTGTGCAGGGAATGCTAGCGAGAGGGATGGGGAAAGCAGGGGCTGGGGAAGAGCTAGTGGGCATGGCCTGGGGCTTCTGAAGGTCCCACGTGTAGTCAGAGCTGTCGCAACAGAAGGCACATCTGGATCCCAGGATCCACATGCCTGCGTCCACTGGGGACATTTTCTTTAACCCATAAGAAGTTCTCCAATAAAATAAATAGCAGGCTGACTTCACTGGGCCCTGGAAAGGGGTAGCTTTCAGTACCTCTGAATTCCAAATGCCAGTGGAATCCCTCTCCCATCTCCCACACTAATCCAGAAAGCAGGCATATAAGATAGAGGGAATCTGACTACATAATCTATTTTATGAATATTAGACATGTTAGAACATGCCAGAAACTAAGGCACCGAGGGAGCCATATCACGAATGTTAGCGCAATACGAGATTTGGTGATAATCTAAGTGGCCATGTGGCACCAAGGCTGATCAATGGCCCCTGGAAACCAGGCTGCCAGGGGTCAGAACCCAGGTCTGCCTCTTTGTTATCTGTGTGACTTCGAGCAGGTTAGTTGACCGATCTATGCCTCGCTTTTTTCATCTCTAGAGTGGAGGAATAATAGTGCTTGCCTCCAAGGGGTTTTGTGAGGATTAAGCAAAGTAATGTTTAGTAATTTAGTGATGTTTAATAGTGTCTCTCATATTGGACATTGCCTGGCACATAGTGTGTGCTCTGGCAGTGTTTGTTAAATGAATACTGCAACTTTGTCACCTAATGGATGAGGGAAGTTCTCTTAGACATAGATGGGCCAGGTGGATGGTGAGCACTTCAGATCTTTACAGTGATTTCTCTGATCCGACCATAAAACCTTGTATTCATGAAGTCACTGGTGTCAACATTTGGAGGTTTTTCTACTTACTTCTCAGCAGTGCGTGAGGCTTTTCCCCTACTGAATGGTCTCTATGTTCAGATCTATGGGATGCCACATCCCTGGATGGGACCGCCCCAAATGGATGGGAGGCCAGGCAAATGCAGGCAGGGAGCAGAAGTGACTAAGTGGAATGTTGGGAAAAGGGGAGGGGGAACTGCAAGGAAGCCGAGGAGGTCACCATCGTTTCTCCTGTGAAGATCCCCAGTGAATCTCCAGTTGTTGGGGGCTAAAGCAAGAAGCCTTCTGCCCTCTCCCACCTTGTAATACTGTAAGGGACTTGTTTTATAGCATGGGGATGCAAATGACCCACAGGGCAAGAGGCTTTGGAAAACAGTATAAACGAGTCATGCTGGGAGAGAGGAGAGTGTGAACATTCCAAACCCCAGACGGAGCATCAGCATCGGGCAGTGAGCCTGGTTTTCCTGAAGGGCTGGTGGAACTACCTCATTAGTGAGGGTAAAGCCCTGGAAGTCACTGGAGCCTTGTCATCTCCGCAGGGTGTCTCTGTAATTGCGGTGACTTAGAACTGGATGGGCCCTTAGCAGTGCTTTTTGGTTAGAAGACACTGCTGTGTTATGACTTAGAACTAGATGTGTTGAGAAATGTCTCTCTTCACACCCTCATTTCTCCAGCACCCCCTTTCTGAGTTGAACATGCATCTAGTGACTGTTAGTGACTATTACGTATCTCTCTAAATGATATAACAGGAAATATTGGCATTGACCCCGCATATATTCATTTCTGTTAAAACTGAACCTTGCACTTTTTAGGAATGATACTGTACTTCACAGATTTCAGAATATTGTTATATTATCTCATTTGTTATATGTAGCATACAAGATGAAATTTGTTATTTTAGACAAATATACAATTATATTATACATATAATACAATATAACATATCTGACACAAGCATATTATTTTCTAACTACCATTGCACAGATGAGACACCTGACAGTCAAAGAATTTAAATTCAATGTT
>PISX010008570.1:13494-81139 GCA_004024625.1 Mellivora capensis
TTGCTGTGCAGAAGCTTTTGATCTTGATGAAGTCCCAAAAGTTCATTTTTGCTTTTGTTTCCTTTGCCTTTGGTGACATATCTTGAAAGAAGTTGCTGTGGCTGATATCAAAGAGGTTACTGCCTATGTTCTCCTCTAGGATTCTGATGGATTCCTGTCTCACGTTGAGGTCCTTTATCCATTTCGAGTTTATTTTTGTTTGCGGTATAAGAGAATGGTTGAGTTTCATTCTTCTACATATAGCTGTCCAATTTTCCTAGCACCATTTATTGAAGAGACTGTCTTTTTTTCCACTGTATATTTTTTCCTGCTTTGTCAAAGATTATTTGACCACAGAGTTGAGGGTCCATATCTGGGCTCTCTACTCTGTTCCACTGGTCTGTGTGTCTGTTTTTATGTCAGTACCATGCTGTCTTGGTGATCACAGCTTTGTAGTAAAGCTTGAAATCAGGTAACGTGATGCCCAGGTTTGTTTTTCTTTTTCTACATTTCCTTAGCAATTCGGGGTCTCTTCTGATTCCATACAAATTTTAGGATTATTTGCTCCAGCTCTTTGAAAAATACCGGTGGAATTTTGATCAGAATGGCATTAAAAGTATAGATTTCTCTAGGCAGTATAGACATTTTAACAGTGTTTATTTTTCTGATCCAAGAGCATGGTCTTCCTTCTTTTTGTGTCTTCTTCAGTTTCATTCATGAGTGTTCTGTAGTTCCTTGAGTACAAATCCTTTACCTCTTTGGTTAGGTTTATTCCCAGGTATCTTATGGTTCTTGGTGCTATAGTAAATGGAATCAATTCTCTAAATTCCCTTTCTGTATTTTCATTGTTAGTGTTAAAGTATAACATTGTAGAAGTTCACTTACTTCATTTATTCATTTATCCATTTAATTATTCATTTACTCATCAAATATCCATTTGTGCTACTTCCCGGGGGACAGGAACTATGCTGTGTTCTAGGGTGATAGAGAACAAGACAAAAAAGACCCCATTTCTCCTGGACCTTACATTTTAGTGGGGGAAAGACAGACATTAAATAAACCCATAACGGAAAGATATCGTGAGAGTGTGAAAGATGTTAAGAAGAAAATGAAATGGGTGAGGTAGCCGGTGAGTCTTATTTCATGGTACAGAAGGCCTCTTCGAGAAGATGGCAGGTGGTCTGAGGCTTGAGAAAAGTCTGAACTGGTCCTGTGAAGCCCTCGGGACTGAGCAGTCCATGAGAAGGGAACAGGAGGTACAAAATCCTACAGATGGGACTTAGCTCTTGCCTCCGAAGGTAAGAAGCCGGTATGGCCAAGTGGAGGGATGAGGACATCAGGGTTTGAGATTTTACCCTACTTACAAGCTCATACATCCTCCAGTTCCTATTTCGGGGAGGCCGACAAAGACACAAGACTTCTGGGCCAGACTCAGCTCGGCAAGCAGCACCAACAGTTCCTTTTGTTTCCCACGTCCCATGGGCGTGACACAGATGGGCCAGGTAGATGCTGAGTACTGAGTAAGTTTGTGTCCAGACAAGGGACGCTGAGCTCAGGAACCCTCTGCTTTGTTTTTAACCCGTGGGAAGTAAGATTGCTCTTTGTCCTGGAGAGAGACGTTACCGCAATGCAGCTGAGCCAGGTCCAGAGTGGACAGGTCCTTGCATTCTCCGTACACCCAGCAAGGACTCCTCAGATGCTCACGTCCCTGGCCGGTGGCCTCTCCCAACACAGGGGAGAGCACTTGCATGCGACCTAATCTGTCCCTGGCCAAGATTTATTCAGGGAGGGCATGAGACGTCATTTGCCAGTCACTGGCTCTGTCCCAGTGTTCATAGATACCTACAGGCTTCTTACTTTGAGCAGCGTGCAGTGAGAGTCCTGGCAGGAGACTGATGGTGCACTAAGGGAATTAACTGAAAAGGGTTTCGTGAAGGGACTAGTTACTGGGATATGGGCTGGACACCAGTAAGGACACCACCAAGGGATGGTGAAGGACTCAGGGCCCATTGTTACCAAGTCCGGAGAGAGCTTAGAGCCTTGAAAGAGGGACTGCCAGGTAGCCACTACCAGCAAGGGAGTGAGGAGGTGGGGCAGGAATGGGGGTTGGGGTGCAGAGGGCTAAGGCCCCCACTTCTCTTCCTCCTTCAAATACTCGTCTCTCCTGCCTTCTCCCCACTGGACAGACCCAGCAGAAGCCTATAGGTAAGGGAGCTTGTCGTGGAGGTCAGCTTCCAGGAACCACATCAGAGCAGAGAAGGATGGAGAGTGGGTCTGGGATGGTACATGGAAAATAACCAGCACCTTGTGCCATTTTATTTGCTTATTTTTAAAGATTAATGGGAAATCACTCCATATCCAAAATTACTAAATTCTAATAATAGGTATACTGTATTTACATTTATAAAAGGACGTTTCCCCCCATGAATCTTCTTTTAAAATTAACTTTAAAGGTATACAATGAAAGGCATTTGACTCTTCTTCAAAAATGGCTGCCTCGTGAAATTTGTTTGACTCATCCATTGTGTACAGGTGCTGAAGACATTCACGTATGTGCTGTTTACACTCAGGAAGGATCTCTGGCTTAAGAGACAGGAAAACTGGATTCTAGTCCCCAATTTATCATTAACTGGTTATAAAATGACAGGGTTGTTAATGGTCTCTAAAGCTCTTTCTGGTTCATTGCTATGTCTGAATACTGTGTTTGATCAAGGAAGCAGGACTTTCTCTTATGGGGCAAAGTTGATTGAGTTTTGGAATTAGTTTTGCCTTATTCCTTGCTTTTTAGTATTTTTAAAAATTCCTAGTTTATCTATATCTATACATAGATAGGTATGACCCCATGGGAATTCTGGCTTATTTAGATTTCTCTGTATCTTGGTCAAAACCAATCCAGAGTCACACATGATACAGGGGACTTCTCTTTCTTAATAATAAAAAAAAATGACATACAAAATTGAAAAATGCAAAGTGAGTGACACAAATCTCTGGTTTTTCTGTGAGACTGGAAGCGCGATACTGACTATCGCCGGGAGCTCTTGGGTCTGACGCCAGCTGTGTGCCCAGTGCTCCCCACATGCTCACCACACGTGCGATTAGCGTCTGAGCCAGGCCGTCCTGTAGGACAGTCATGTTATTTATTTTTACACATTCATTCTAGTGGAACCAGAGTCCTGAAGGCTGACTTAGAATCCAAGCCTTTGGAAAATTTTGGGGTGCGGTTTATCAGGTCTCTAAACTTTTACTTTAAAAATAAAGAGCTTCCCGAAGCCACAGTGATATTTAAACACAGGCAAGCTCATAGAAGTCGTGTGACCTAAGATGACATGTGGAAATGATTATTACCTGGGTCCTCTAGGGACAAAGAGATGCATGCATCTCTTTGTTTATTTATTTATTTTTTGGGTCAGGTTTCTTAAGCAACCTGATTTCCTCACTCAGACAACTCGCGCAAGAATCATAGCATGATGAAGCCGAGCAAAAAGGCTCTGGGGTTCACTTGTCCAGTTTCTGGTTTGGCAGGTTACGAAGCTGGTGGGGTGGGCTGGCACTTGCTTCAGGCGCAGCTGGTTTCTGCCCAGACTGGGTCTAGAACCTAGATCTCCAGCTAAAAATACAGGGCCACAAATACTGCTCCAGAAGTTTTTCTTGCAAAGAAGCAGAAGGTAGAAGAATTGCAGTCTTCCTCAACTGCCCTCCCAATCCCAGAACCACCACCGTCATCAGCTGATGTATATTCTGCCGAAACATTCTGCTGAATGTTTACGCAAATGCATATATGTCCACCCGTACGTGGAAATGCCCATGTAGAAATATATGATATTGTTCTGTGGTTTTTTAAAAACATGGCTAATGTGAGACTTTACATGTGGTTCTGCAGTAGGGCTAGCTTAGATATTTTCTGATCAGCATGTATCTACCCCATTCTTTTAAACTGCTGGATAATTTTCTGAAATATACAGAAGCAATGGCGTGTGGTGGACAGTCAGATTGTTCCCTTTGTGCTTCTTTATGAGCGATGTTGTGCACAGCACTTCTCAAAGTGCAGCCGTGGCCCAGGACCTTCAGAGGAGTCCCCCCCACATAACCCAGTAGTTCTGGGATGGGCTCTCTGCCTCATTGCCATCGTTTCTGACCAGCTCTCTGGGAATGCTGGAGCCCATGAACCGTACTTTGAGTCCCCGTGCTGTGATGAATATTGGTGCGTAGGCTTCCTCTGTACATCCGTGAGGGCTCTGGGTGGGGGGTAGGAGGAGAAGGTGGATATGAAGAAGGATTTACTGGGGCGTAGATTTGCATATTTTTACCTTCTAGCTACTCAGAAATTATCCTACGAAGCGTCTCTACTGCTCTGTCTGCTTGGTTATTCCCCGCAGCTGTGTATGAAGTAGGAGAGTGCTCGTTTCCTCACATGCTTCCTACTCTCGAGACTTAGAGTCTTAGGTCTGACCCCAGTGTGTTTAGGGGAGCGTGGTATCTCGCTTTTCCCTGATCACTAGTGAGGTCGATCATTTTATAATGCATAGGCCATCTGAAGCTCCTCTTCTGTGAATTGCAAGTTATACCATAAGCACATTTTAAAAACAGGTTGTTGGTTGGGTTTTCTCATTGATTTATAGCAATTTAAACATATATATTTCAGATATCAATTCCCGGCTTGTTTTCTGTGTCTGAAAACGTTTTGCCCAGTGCTCTTTCTTCTATACAATGCAGTTATTACTTTATTCCTAATATTATAATGTTACCTGAATGGTACTGGTCCCTCTGAGGATTATAAAAATTCCAGAAGAAAACCGTATTTTCCTGTTGGAGACTCAGTTCAAATCCTGTGGCCGTACTGCTATATGTGGGCTGACCAACCGATCGTGGAGAACCTGAGACAGGGAACAGTTGGGCATTCCCCCAGCCCGCTGAGCCAAAGGAGACTCCATGGTGGGGGAGCACCCGGCCTAATTTAAGGGAATAAGACCCACATAGGTAGTCAAAATAAAGCAGTCTCCATGTTGTCAAAAAGGAATTTCTGTAAGCTCCTGAGTAAAAGTTCTTAGCCACTTTGACATAGAATTATTCTCTTTTGACATATTACAAACATTAAAGAAAATTTAATGCCCATCTGGACAGTTAGTTTTTGCCAATTGCTACCACCACCAGCTGCAAAACTACACTGACGACAAGCCATCCAGCTGCCATGCACAGCCGGTGCCAAGAGAGAGCAGAGCTGCCAACGCTGCTTCGGGTGGCTGGGCTGGTTTGCAGCCAGGACTGGAGGGAGGATGTGCTGTGAAACACAGTAGTCACGACTCGGATTTTCAATGAGTGTTATTTGTGTTTGCTTTTTTTTTCCTGGTCATCCACTGTGGGAGGCTGCTGGGGACACCATTTCTTTCCTGGAAATGGCAGCAAAACATGTTGATCCTTCTTTCTCTGCCTTTTATGTACTTGCTGGCATCCTTTGCGTTCACATTTTGCTTGCACACAGTCATTAGCTGGAACCGCCTGGAGCTGCAGAAAATGGTGTCATCTCTCCAAGTCTGGGTTTCCCCAGCTCCTAATCTCTCCCCCAATCCCTAACAGCGCCCCTTTCCTTGTTTCTCCCCTTATTTGCTTGGCATTCAGTTCCTCACAAAACAGCAAAAAGAAACTGCTTTCCCTGCTAGAGTTTTCCTAGATGTGTTCTCGTATCCGTGCATTTGGGTTCCAAATACTCTTGCATCGTGTTTCCCCTCAACAAAGAGGTGGTTCTTCTTCCTTCCATTTAGGAGCAGGTCCTTTTCCAACTCAGGAGATAAATTGTCCATTGACATCTGTGGTAGATTGTACTAGTGTTTGTCACTTTCTGTTTTCTTCCTCTGCCATGCTTTTCCCCAAGAGCGGATTGATTATTCATCCCCTCTTGGTTGAACTCAGGAGAAACCATGTGACTTGCTTTGGCCAATAAAATGTGGGCAGAAGCGATGTGTGTGACTCCCGTACAGTAGTTTTAAGAGCCAGCTTGTTTGAAGTGTTTCTTCTCCTTCTGCCAGAAGAGCAGAAATGCCCAGAGAGATTCTGCTCCACCAGCCTAGGTCCTGGAAGAGAGACTTGGAGGGGCTCAACAGCTGTGCCTTGATGGACACGTGGTGTTAGAGAAAACAAAACGGAGTTGTTGAAAGCCACTGAAATACTTGGGATTTTTACTGCAGCACAACTGAGCCAACTGTGACCAACATGATATCCTCTCAGTTGTAGATCTCTACGATAAAGTACTCTTGACATGTTGCGATTACTTGGTAAAACACGGAATAAGAAATCTAGGAAAGTTATCCCTAAAACCAGGCAGGGCTGCGTGGCTGCTAATGTGTATCTGGCCAGGTTGGTGGAGGATCTTAGAATGTGAGAAGTTGCAGGGATCTCAGAGTTCTAATTAAGCCCTCATTTTGCACATAAGGAAACAGGCTCCGAGATGTTAAATGACACACTTTAATCCCGCCAGCTGGTTGGCGGAAGAACGCAGCCCAGACCAGAGGAAGCCAGGCGCCCACTCCCGTGGTCTGTCACCAAGGCTTCTCCTGGGCTTTTTAGCTCAGTTAGCAATGGGAAAACGATAAGGGAAGTTTCTTAAATAAAAATTTTCTGTCATTTTATTTAAAATATTTCCAGAAACCTCACACACATTAAACTTCCATCTGCCCACTTGAAACCTGGGATTGTTCCTTTTCCCTGTACTACTGCTTCATGTTGAAGACACTTAATATCATAAAATGAAATGCATATTTAGAGAAGCAAATGTAGTCTAAAGGATAAGGAGAAGAGGTTTTTCTTTTAGGCTGTTCCAAAATATCCACATTCATGATCTTCTTCATTTACCATACAGTTGGGAGTTGACTCTGTGCAACTGTTCTTCTAAATCAGTCATGTCTAATTTTTATTTTTGAACGTGTGAAGGGTCTACTCACTTCCTGGATAATAGGTGTTCTTATTTTGTAAGTTACCACTCCTTAATAATAACAGAAGTTCATATGTATATGATGCTTACTGTTTTTTTAAAATTATTATTTTTTATCATATTTTTAGAGGGCGGGGGAGGGAGTCCGAGGGAGAGAGAGAGAGAGAGATTCCTCAAGCAGACTGCCCGCTAAGCATGGAGCCCAACTCAGGGCTCGATCTCACAACCCTGAGATCATAACCTGGGCCGAAATCAAGAGTCAGACGCTTAACCGACTGAGCCACCCAGGCACGGCTCTAATGCTTACTATTACAAGCTCTGTTCAAAGTGCTGTCTATCTCTGTATAGACCTAGCCCTCGCAGCAAATGTGTGATGTGATGTATTGTTACCACTCTTCAATCTGCAGATGAGGAAATGGAGGTACACAAAAGTTAAGCGACTTACCCAAGGTCACACTGGTGGTGAATGACAGAGCTGGGACTTGAACCTCGCAGTCTAGCTGTCCTGCCCCTACAATGACCATAATGCTGACAATGATGAAAGGACAGTAGCAGCAACAGCAGCCATGTAGCCATTAAGTAATGGCCACATGCAGGTACTATGTGTCCCTTTCTGTTGATTTGTGATCCCTAAAACATGCATTGCAATAGCTTAGGAAGTGGAAGCTTAAAGACATTGAGTGACTCACCCAAGGTCACGTAAATGGCGAATCTGATGTTCCAGGCCAGATCTTTCTGGCTTCAAAGTCTTTCCTCCCTTCATTTTGCCATGCTGTTTCTCTTTTTCATGTCCTCTCTACAGAAAAACAGTGTGACAGAGGAAAGGCATGGCTTTCAGTACATTTTTACTGCTTTATGTATCAAGTGCGCTAAGTCGAATAATAGTGAGGTTCATCACCTGGAAACAGCCTCTGAGCAGATGGCAACCTTCTCATCAAGGAAGTGATGGAGGGGAAACAGGCAGTGGATGGTGTCTGGACCAGGCGCCCAGCGAGGTCTGCTTTTACCCTGTCTCTATGATGCTGTAATCCTCACAATATTTCTTTAGGAAAGTTGCTATTGTTCCTCTCTTTTCGAAATGTGAAATAGAAGGACAGAGCATTAAAGTGCTCTAGCTGCTGAACTCTGATGTCACTTATGGGGCTGCTAGTAAAACTAAGGTCCTTTTCCTCAGGTATCATGTTCTATATGATGGGTTTCACAGTTTTGACCATCTGAGAATGTCTTTTGCAGAGATTTCCAAAGCCTGAGTGGGATTTCTAACTCCAAAAGCATTTAAACTGTTTTTGAAAAGGAGACACTGGGAATTTTTTTTTAAGTTGTGTGTATACATCTTAATTTTTAATTAATTGAAGCTAAGGAAGTGGTTATAGGAGATAGACTCCCATTTTGTAAATCACTGCTTGTCTAAGCTTCAGGGCACACTCATGGATCTCCTAAACCCTCCAATCTATGAACAGGGTTGTGGGAAGATTCTCCCTTTGTTCTTTAACACCCATACCTCTAGGATGGGAAGGGTATGGGAAAATTTTAAGGCACTGGAGGCTCCCTAGAGTACAACTTGTATTAGTAAGGATATGGCTTAAAACCATGGCCTAATTCAGAAGTTATTTCTTTCTTACATACAAGTCCAAGCATTAGCCATCTTGGCCTGGTTGGGTATGGGAACCATGGTGTCAAATACCTAGGCTTTTCAGCACCACCCCTAGAATGCTGCCTATATCCTGTCATTCCAGACAGCTTACCACTATACCCACAGGGCAGTCCACGGAAATGGAGAAAAGGGGCCAGGAGAGGATACACCTCTTCCCTTTTGGGCATGTTCTGGAAGTTGCATTTATTCCCTCCACTCTCCTATTAGCCACAATTTGGCCATGTGGTCACACTTGATTCCAGAAGAAGCTGGGAATTAAAGTCTGTATTCTGGGTACCCAAATGCTGAGAGAGAAGTGTTATTACCATGGAAGAAAGGGAGAACCTCTGTTTGGGGACACTGTCAGCTCTGTTTCCTCTTCTGCTTTGTGTCTCCACCATCACAAGAAGGTCCCCAGGCCTTGCTCTGTCACTGCCAAGTCCAAGCTCTTGCCTGTTGGGTGCTTAAGCATCCCTTTGTAAAGTTACAACCCAACATAGTCTAGTCCTGCAGGAATGGTAGATCCAAGGAAGCAGTGTCCAGCAACCAACAGTAATTAATAAGTAACACAAATCCTTAGCTTACTTTTCTTAATAAATACAGAAAGATCCCATCATAATCCACAGTAATAGTTTTAAATCCCCTTTTCCCTTCTCCCTGGTTCTCTATCCTGGAAAGCTGCTCTTAAAAAAAGAAAAAAGCCCCAAGGTAGCATCTTACTTACTAGCAAACCTTTTCCCTGCCCTAGAAATTTTTTTTCAATATTTAGCCCCTAATGGCTTTTTTCTCTCTCCCATTGCTCCTTTTTTATTTTTTAAAAGATTTTTTATTTATTTATTTGAGAGAGAGGGAATGAGACAGAGAGAGAGCAAGAGAGGGGAGATGGTCAGAGGGAGAAGCAGACTCTCCACTGAGCGGGGAGCCTGATGTGGGACTCAGTCCTGGGGCTCCAGGGTCATGACCCGAGCCGAAGGCAGTCACTTAACCAACTGAGCCATCCAGGCGACCCCCTTTTAAAAAAATTATATACTTCAGTTAAATTTGTCTCCTATAAGCAAGAATTTCTCTGCTAGAAAGGCAGCAAGCCAAGGGGGAGAAGGCAAATACAGGTTTTCCCTTATCCAGTTGGAGAAGACAGTGAGAAGAGAATGCCATCAGGGCGCCTGGGTAGCTCAGTTGGTTAACTGTCGGACTTTTGATCTCAGCTTATGTCTTTTTTAAAAAAATTCAATTAGCCAATAGTACATCAATAGTTTTTGGTGCAGCGTTCAAAGATTCATTAGTTGCCTGTAAGACCCAGGGCTCATCACTTCTTAATCTCACAGTCTTGAGTTTGAGTCCCATGTTTTTTTATTTGTTGTTTTTGTTTCTTTAAAAAGAAAAGAGAATGCCATCATGTTGGTCTTGCCATGTTACTCTACAATCCATTTTCCACACAGAGGTAGCCAAAATAATTTCTACAAATATAAATTAGGATAATGTCACTCCTGTGCTTAAAATACTTCACAAGCTTCTGGTGGAACTTGGAGAAAACACGATTCCCTGTGCAGGGCAGCCAAGTGCCTGTGTTGTGTGGCCTGGCCCGCCCCAGCTCAGCCCCAGGTCCCTGTGCTCCAGCCCATCTCCCCTCCTGCTCCTCAGTTAGCTCCCTCCTGCCCGAAAGCTCCCCAGCTGCTGCTGTCCGGCCTGAAGTGCTCTCCCCAGTGTGCACGACTCCCATTTGTTTTTTGGTTCCTCTAAAATGTCTCCGCAGGGTGACTTTCCTGACTTATCACTCACAATACAACAGCTTTGTTTCCTCTAATGGGATCCAGCAGATATCGTGGTGTACATTTATGTGACTTTATTTGTTTAATACCTGAATTCTACACTCAACTATAAGCTCCAGGAAAGCAAGGCACTGTTTCACCCACCACCACATACTGAGACCGGTGTGCTGTTAGAGGATGAATTCTGCATGAACTTTTTATGAACTTGTGACATCTGTCTATCAATGAGATAGACTTATTATTTTTTAAGTAAAGGATGCAGAGCCTGCCCTCAAATCTGTACTAGTTAGGAAATGCTCACCTCACCTCTTCTTGCTTCTTTTCCATCTGCTTTCTGCTCTACTCTGTAGCCACAGATGTGTTTTCCAGTAGCCCACCTACGGATCAAGAGATGTTACTGAATATAGGAAAGCCAAAGCTTATCCTTTCTCAGGGACTGGTAGGGACTGATATTGCTATCATGTGCCCTAACTTTGTGGAGTGGGGTGGTGCTCGTGGGCTGTGCTTTCTCGTTGGGATGTGTATTCATCAATGTGCTCCAGAGAAATGGAACCTGTAGGACCTTTCTCTCGCTATCTCCTCTATCTAGATCCCCTATCTCTATCAATACATAAGTAGAGAGATTTTAAGGAATTGGCATGTGATTATGGAGGCTGCAAGTCCCTGGTCTGCAGGGTGGACCAGTAGCCTGGAGAGCTAGGGAAGAGCCTGACTTGCAGTTCAAGTCCATAGGCTATCTGCTGCAGAATGCCTTTTTGCTCAGGGGAGGTAAGTCTTTGGTTCTCCTCAGGCCCTCGATTAATTGAATGAGGCCACTGATACTACAGAGGGCAAACTACTTTACTCAGAAACCTACTGACCTAAATGTTAGTCTCATCCCAAAACAGCCTCACAGAAAGAAACACATCTGGGCGCCAGGGCCTAGCAGTCATACCGTGGAACCATCCTTGTGTACAAACTTGTTCCTCTGGGGGAGAAGGTTCCCGTGTTCCTTTGAGAGCGCAAACAGTCCCCAAAGAACTGAAGCAGTATTGCCGGGCGTGCTGCTGGTGTACAGAGGGAGGCGCAGGGCGTCCTCAGCCCTGGGGCCGGGGGTCTGCTGTGCTCCGAGCTGCAGGGTGTCAGTGAGGAGGTGCAGGGGAGACCCGTAAGGAGGAATCTGGGGGAGGAAGATTGGGCAGGGTGGGTGGGGGTAGGCAGGGGAGGAGAGAGAGACAGGAGCCCGCAGTGTGGGACCAAGGGAGGCTCCCACCCTGCCTGCAGGCTCCGAGGCTGCTCTTTTGCTCCCCGGCAGTCTGTGGGCAGAATGCCCCCCCCCCCCATATTTACTGATCTGCCGGGGGCTCCCTGCCACTGGGCTTATTTGGAAGCAATAGATAAATGTCAGCACTTAGAAGCTATGAAACGTCCTAACTGCCCCCCCTAGACTAATAAACATAAAAAAAAAATCCTGATTCAGGCAGCCTGATGGGCTCATTGGTGAGAGGGAGATAAAGTTTCCCTTCAGGACATTGATAATTTACATAATAAAAAGCTTTTCACCTTCCAGTCAAGGAACAAAATTAATTACCGTGGCCCTGTTACCTCTCAGAACATTTTTTGCTTAAACTGGCAGGAGCAGTTTGTGAACTCTGAAATGAGGGGTGGGGGCTAGGAGTGGGTGTTAGCGGAGGCAGGGTAGGCAGAAGCGGGGAGATGCCCCATGGATCACTACCGTGGCCTGGAACGGGAGGGTGGACAGTGGGGGTTACTCCGCATTTAACAAAGACATCTGTGGCCTGACCTGACCTTTCAACGCATTCAGCGCCAAATAATGCGCTAATGATAATGGACTCGACAATCTGAGGGCCCGTAATCACCTCCCGTCGGACAGATGTTGAATGGACAGTCACCAGAAGGGTTGCCGGGATCATATCCTTCAGTCATGTCTTGTCCTCTTCTCTTTTGGGCACCATTTCAAAAAACAAATGGAAAAGCTGGTGTTCTAGTGCCCCTGTTTCTGAAGATATATGGACGGACCAAGTCCTTTGATTAGGAAACCGTATTTGATGTCCACGCAGAGTCTCTTGTTCCAAATTCCCTGAGCCCTTCAGAAAGCCGACCATGTTAACCTAATGTCATTGATTCTCACCTCTCCTGTGAGGGAAGCAGGTGGTCTGTATAATTTCGGATCTTTGTAGATGGAGAGATGGAGGTGAAGGGAGGAAAAAGGGTCCACTTTCCACCGAGGAGCTGCCCATAGAATTCAGTCTCAGGTCCCCGAGGATATAGGGTTTCCTGGTAGCTCAGGAGGCTCAGTTGAGGGTAGGGTGGGGCTGGGGTCTTTCTTTCTCTCTTACTCGCCCAGAAGCAGGTAGGACCCACGAAGGTGGGGTAGGAAGTCAAAACTTCCTTCCCACAATTTATGAAAAAGAAACTATTATTAATTTAATTTGCATTGTTATTTTGTAGTAATTATAACATAATACATGGTTACGAAAGGAAATAGCAAAAGATGGCATGACTGCAAGTAAATTTTTCACCTCCTTTCAGTCCCGTTTCCTGTCTTGGAGAAGCAGAATACTGACAGGCAAGCAAGGTCCTGGCTTTTATTCAGAAGTTCAGATTTGAGGGGAGAGCAGGATGTGCCAACAATTAGCCTCTGGAACTCTGTCCATTTCGGAGTCCCTGGGCCCCTCCCTGCCTCTTCCGTTCGCGTGGGATTCTGTGTTGCCCTCAGTACATTTCTCTGCTTATTTCCGGCACCCAGTGTCCTTGAAGCTGCAGAGCACCCCTAATTTGGCTCTCCAGATAATGACCAAGTTAGGGTCACCTCAGAAACAGCTTTTACAGCGGAGGGGGGGGGGATCAGTTTGGTCAAGTTGGAAACTTCTTCCTGCCTGATTTTTGGTATTTTATATGTTATGAATAAACTGACCAATGGAAGGGACTTGATCTGGCTACAGAACAGCTGGGATTTGTGGTGGGTTTTTTTTGATCTGAATATAAGTTGGGAGCTAAAGATAGTTTAATTATGGTTCTACTTTGGAAAATATCATTTGCTGTTTCTAGTAGAAACCACGCAATCCCCACTTGTGTCCTGAGAAACGGTACAACCTCGTGGGTGAGAACACGGGGGACGCAGGGCCTGCGGGGCCTGCCGGCTACCTGTGGGCAGCTTTCTCATCTGCAAAGTGGGCGCCATAAAAGCATGTGCCTTTTAGCGTTTTGGTGAGACTAAATAGATCGATGCACGGGAGAACTTACGACACTGCCCAGTGCACGGTCAGCAGTCGATAAATAAATGTTAGCATTTTTACATCCATCGTACTTGGTCCTTACTCTGTTTTAGGGAGAGAGTTCATTTCAAATATGATTCAGTCACAAATGGCTAAATCTCATTTACTTGTTAAGATAACCAAAATAACGAATTCAGTTGTACCATAGTCTGGTTCTTGCTGGTAGTTTAGTGGCCACATTGCATTGGTTATATAAGAATATGATATTAGTACAAACTGTTCACAAGACATACATGAATCCACTCATGCAGTCCCAACAACCATGATTTCCTTCACCTGTTTATTTGTACACGAGTGCACCTAGTCATTCAAAAAACGTCCAGCATCTACTGTGGGGGGACAAAGACTCATAAGATCGGGTCTCAGAAAGTCCTAGAAAAAGAGAGGCAGCACACTTGTGAGAAGGGCCAGTGTGGCCCAGGGGATGAAGGAGCCCATTCCAATAGAAGTAAGTGAGGTTTGGTAGAGAAGAGGGAAAAAGCTAGGAAGAAGAGCATTTCCATAGGAGAGAAAAGCAGGCACTGCTAATATGGAACCATGGGGAGTCTGGGTGGGCAAGGAGCTTGGGATGACCGTGGTGAGGTAATATGCAGGGCAGAGTGGCAGGGAATGGCTGCCAGGCCCCAGCTCCTGCAAGGCCTCCTGTGCCCTAGGGAGTTTGGACTTTATCCTTTAGGCCAGAGGGTTTGGTGGTGGGGGAAATGGGGATGTGGGCAGAAAGGGGAGAAGAGACTACCTCCAGATGAACTAGAAACCTTCCCAGGTCCCTTTCAAACTCTCACAGCGTATCCCAGTCAAGAGGGAGGAAGGACAGTTATTGCAGAAATGGTGCAGAGTATAAAAGATTCCTGGGAAGATTGGGGTCAATTCTTTTCCATCCTCCCCTTGACCCTTGAGAACAAACCACCTTGCCCTGCAGTGGAAGATGTGGGAGGATTTTAGCGGGGCAGGGACCCACTCAGTGGTGCGTTCAGAACTGTCACTAGGGTTGCAGTGTAGATGATGGACTGACATATAGACTAGGGACAGAGGGGTTCAAGGGTGAGCTAAATAAGGAAGCATGTAGACAACGATCACTCTTTATGGCCTCTGGGACATGGGGTGTAGGGAAAGGAGGTTCCCTTTAACAAAGATAGGAATATGGGAGAAGAAGCAGATTACTCTTTATTTGGAGATGCTGGAAAGACTTACGCATAGAGACATTTTGATATCTGTTCAGAAAATAAAGGTATAGTAGAGAATTCAGTTTTCAAATTAGAGGTTTTGTTTTGTAGTGCTAGCAAAGGTGACTTCATTGACAAAAAGTCTTCCCTGTAACTCTTTCGTTAACATCTATAAGAAGGATGTGTACAGGACAGGACGAATAGATTTTCCTTCCCTATATAGACAATATTGTATGTGTTTTAATAACATCTAGATTGAATTTTTCCCTCCAGATATTGGACTAGACTCTTCTTGAGCCTACGAGTACTTCCTCTTTCAAATTCATATTGTCCACATTCCAGAAGTTGACTGTTCAGTTTTGCAAGTGAAAGATTCATGGGTAATGAGAGCTCAAGAAAGTAAGGACTTTGTGAAGGTAAATGACGAGATTAAATGTGAGTAGAGGGAAAGAGAAAAGATAATAATTGGCAATCCAAAATTAAATTAAACATAAAATAGAAGTTCCCAGGCCAAGAAGGGTCTTGGGAAAGGGGAAGAGAAGAGATACTGAGTGTGCTCGTGTTGATATTCTTTGCTTGTATAAATTTTAAATCAGATTTGGCTTTAGATTTCTGGCAGTGCAGACTCTGCAGAATGAGCTGGAAAATGGAGAGTTCTTGCCTGCTACTTTGAGCTCGCATCATTCTGCTGGTTCAGACTACTTCTCGCTGGGCTCAGTGTATGGCAATGAAATGCAAATCATAAACCATGAGAGCTGCCCTCCAGGGAAAAGGGGGCCCTGGATGCAATCCAAGGTCTGTAACACAGAGAAAAGACATATTTCTTTGTCACACACAGTAGATTCTCCCCGAGGGTTTCAGCGATGGGAATAAAATGATCGGGAGGGGGTGAGTGAGTGGTAGTGGAAATCTTTACAACGTTCTTCTCTCATATGAAAAACCAAACAAAAACAAACCCTGTATGAGTGGGAACACAGACAAGCCCGAGGCCTCACAGCCTGTCTTCACGGCACACTCCATATACCATCGTTACTATTCCGGGCAGCAGAGCTGTGAGCGTCTCTGGGACCCTGAGCTACACCTATATACATAGATTTATCACTCAACTTGACCTGGGGTCGGGAAGTCGTCACATAAGTTTGAGATTATTTTTCAAACATTTTGGGTTCAGGAAAATTCAGAATATGTTTTCCCAAGCACTTTCCTCTGAGTATTTAAGCCCATGCGTATTCTGAGGGAAATTTAATACACATGTTTCTGATTCATTTACACTTAATTCATCAAATTGTTGTTTTGTAAGAGCCATTTGATGTCCAAGGAACTTTATGAGGATTTTTTTTTTAATAAACCTTTTTATTGGAAACACGATGCTCCTCATGCCAACACTGGCCCAACAGAACGCAGAAGAACATCAATCTGAATTTGACCTTGGCAGCCCGGCAGGTTTCAGGTAGTGGGAGATGAGGGAGGGAAGAGGAGGTAAGAAGGACATCGAATTGGCAGAACACGAGGAACATTCTCTCTTCCTTAATTGGCATGCTGGGAATGGAGTCTTTTCATTTGGTTTCCCGAAGAAAAATAAACACAAAGGACACCTTGCTTGTGGGAGGCCTTAGCTATCTACTTGGGATTCTCAGTGGAGGTTGTTTTCCATTGTCTCACATGAGGCTTCAGGGCTTCTGCTTGTCTTCAAGAGATTCTGGTGACCTTTGGTAGGAAGATTATAATTGATTTTGAAAACCGTCTTGAAGTAGGGTGGCCAAACACTAGTGGTTTTTAACAACGTCTGTTGTTTTTATGCCTGCCAGTCTGGCTTCATCTGTACATTAGATGCTGACCTCCTAGGAGTCCAAGGGTAAGGACTTGCATTTCTCCGGTGATCTGGCCCTTGTGGCATGGACATTAAGCTCCGCCATAGTGACCGAACTGGCTTGACTCTGTACAGCCAGTCCAAGACTTATGCTTACTTGTCCGTCCATGGGAGAAGGCCAAGTCTAGGTAACTTCTCTAAGATAAGTTTCTTGGAATTAAACTCCATCATGCTTTTGACCCCAAAACGCACCCCCCCACCCCCTGCCCTTCACTGGCATTGCTGTCACTGTCTTAGTTTTGGAGGGGGGACCTTGCAATGTGATGACTATCAGAAGAATTAAGAAAGAACAGGAGGTACAAAGTTGGTGACAACAGCCCAGAGAAACTCTTTCACTTTAACATAAAACCTTGGGATACTGATAGTTGTCAACGAATTTTGGTAAAGGAAAAAAATGGACTTTTTCTTCAAATGCCTTCATAGATATAATAAAGGTAATTTCTTGGTTGGTTAACTTTAAAGAAGAGATTTTTTTTTTTTTTTTGCACCATGTAGAATCGGATCCATGTGCTGAATCATATATACTTAATACGTACATTTTACACATAAGTATAAGTTGGCTTTTAGATGTTTTTAGAAAACAGTGCTTTGAGCCCAGGATAGCACTTTGATTGAGACTTGCTATAGTCAAAAATAAAATAATTACAGAGTAAATTTGGTGTTCTGGCTTTGAGTTCACGCTCGTAACTCCCATGCAGGTTCTCCAATCGGCGTGCAACATGCATTTCACTGTCATGACGTTGGTTGATGTTGTCTGAACCAGTGCAGTGGGGTTACAAGAAATCAGCCAAGAAAG
Organism: Mellivora capensis; assembly: GCA_004024625.1. NCBI lineage: Eukaryota > Metazoa > Chordata > Mammalia > Carnivora > Mustelidae > Mellivora > Mellivora capensis. The sequence goes on from PISX010008570.1 coordinate 30,908, forward strand.
GTCCCCATGGAGGAGTTATGGGGAATTTTGTTTGTATTTTTACTGCCAGTACAGGACTTAAGTGGAAACTAAGAATATGAAGTTCTTGTGCTTTGTTTTCTGATGCTTAATTTGTACTCCAGACTTTAGAAATCCTAGTTTCCAAACCTTGCACTGATATGAGGTGTGTGAGTGCTTTGGGAAAAGTAGACTCAATTACCTTTTGTCCTTCAGGATCTCTATTGGTAAATGGACTTACGGTAATGTTATTCACTTCCTTAAGGAAATGGGGGAGCGGATCAAGAAAATGGTTAAAGGCAGAAACCTGCCTTAGAATGGGAAAAGACACCTTGGGAAAAATAAAGAGCAGTGTTAAAATAAGATCAAATAAAAGCGTTTTTGCTTCATTAGAAGTTATTTCATCAGAAAGGATGTAAACTCCATGAAGATGGGATTCTCGCTTATGTTGTTTGCTGGAATCTTCCAAGTCCTGAAACAGTGCCCGGCACACAGAAAGCATTCCATAAATATTTGTTGAATGATAGGATGGAGGGAAGAGTATCAGTACACCTAGGCACAGCAGGGGAGAGACGGCCTGTCTTCTTATTTTGTCCTCAGGCAAAGCAGTAGATTGGCATGTGGGAACATGGCAGATAGGTTAGTGCCCATAAAGTTGTAGGGAATTCTTGGTCCTGGTGCCCTTGGTGGCCATGCTTGCATGATCTGCCTGGGGATGCTGCCAGAGGGGCAAGTCATGGTTCTCTAAGGACACAGGTCTTCAGGCCTTTGTGAAGACAGGGCGTTTTCATCTCGAGCCTGTGACCAAGTCTCTGGAACTGTGATACCAGCAGGAGCGCTTCTAGGACAATCAAACCTTTGTCTCCCAAAATGGCTGTGGTGATAGAGGAAAGAAATGAGGTAATGGTAGGAGAATTGAGAAATTTTGCTTTAGTCCTTAAACTCTGGAATAACAAAAAACAAGTTACCCTGAATAAAAATGGAAGTTATTTTAGGGGGATCACGCTGTTGGTTTTCAGGGGATGAATTACTCTGCCCCAAGCTGGCTGGCGGAAACAATAGGAATTTATTTCCTCGCGGTTCTGGGGACCAAAACCAATGTTGGCGGGCTTGGTTTCTCCTGAGGCCTCTCTTCCTGGCTGTCAGACGGTCACCTTCTTGCCGTGTCCAGAGAAAGATCTCTGGTGTTCCTTCCACTTAGAAGAACACGGGTTCTATAGGATTAGGGCTCCGTCCATATTGACGTCATTTAACACTAATTAGTTCTCTAAGGGCCCTATTTCAGATACAGTCGCGTTGGAAGTTAGGGTTTCAGCATACATTCCAGGGGGCACGCCTGAGCCTGTGACAGGGGTTACAATAGTCCCCTCTCAGATGAAAGTGAAGACATCAGCAGCCAGGGCCATTCCTGAGGCCCAACCAAGGAGAGTTTTCCTAAAGCAGAAGCATTAAAACTTAAGGATTTTCTTGTGTGTTGAGGTGGTGGCAGTGTAAGACGCTTCTGTGACCTCTGGCTCCCACTTAAAGCAGTGTTATTAGTATTGAATTGTGGCGGGCGGTTACGCCACAAGATAGATAGAAAGCCTGAGGCCTGCTTTATGGTTGGAAAGCCTAGGCAACAAGCATGCTAATTAGGAAGAGAGCCCATCTATTTCTTTATTCATTTATTTTAAAAGCCAAGTTATATACTGGAAACCTGGTACTTAGGCTTTCAAATTCTTATGTAAACTACCGAAAATGCAAATTATTTACCAGTAATGTCACCATCCTTGGGGAAATTCCTGTTCCCTTCAAAGTTGAAAATCTCACTCTAGAAATTGAGAGCTGGAAGGGCCCTCAGAGAAATCTATATCCTCATTTTGCTAATAAGGCGCTGGAGACCCAGAGAAGAGACTTCATGAATATTTGCAGCCAGTCGGAGGCAGAGGCAGGAGAAGCGCCTGGGCTCCAACGGGGTCTTGTAAATGCCTCGAGCCCTCTCCCCGGCTGACTCTGGCAGCTGCCTGAAAGGCACGGATGGCCACAGCCACTCGACATACACAGCTGTTCCTGGGCCTCATTTAATCGAACAGTGGACAAGTGTTCAATGAATTGTGCGTTATGCGAACAACAGTAGAGATAAGCTTTATATTCTGTCAAGAGATGTCGCTCTGGTTTTGGATGACCAGGCTGAAATTCAAGCACAAACACAGAACAAACTCTAGTATCACAGAAGTAGCTAAAGTCCTGGGGGGCTTTAAAGACTGCATGGTTTTCTTGGGGTCTTTCCAAGGGCTTTCGGGTCAGACCTAGACTTGAGCTCGACTGTGCTGTTTACTGGATGACCTTGAGCCGTGACTGGGTTCACTGAGCCTCAGCTCACCCCTGTGAAGGGGAAACTGCAGGGGTGAGGACAGACGCATCTGAGCTGTTGGGGTGGTCGTTGTGGTTATTGTTGCCCCACGACTGTGGTCCCCACTACTGTTAATACAGCCGCTATTGACTTTCCCGTCGTCTCCAGTCACAGAACAGCAGAAAGCTGGGTCAGAGGTGAGCTTCCAGCCGGCGCTGGAGACAACCCCTGGAGGCTGCTTCATTTTTAAGGAATGAATAACATTCCTAATCTTTTTTACAGTGCTGCCTTTTCTCCCCCCAGAAGCTGACAGGTGGCTTTTTGTGAGACCTGTTGGTGGGGCTTCTGTGACCCTCCTACATTCCATCATAGGTACCTAATTCTTCCCTCTCCTCCCTGGTAAACTGGAAGAAATCTCACGCCTTGTTTCTCTACTTCTATCATAATGAACTTTCTCAATGTGTGAATAGACACATGAGTATACTATAACGCAGGAGCCAAGAGAATCTTTGGGTACGGATTCTACTTCTGCGTTCATCTGTTGTGTGGCCTTGAGTAAATTATTTGACTTCCATGTGCCTTGATTCCCTGACTTGTAAAATGGAGAGACTCATGTATTCGTATAATATGTCTGTGGTAATTGAACAAGCTACTCCAGTAAAAATAATTAGTGTGGAGCTTGGCATATAGTAAGCACTCAATAAATAGTAGCTATTATTATCATTATTAGTGTCATCAAGACTTTTAAGAGGGGATGAAATTACTTTGTATAATTTTATGAAGGAAAAAAAATTAATAAAGAAAGGACATTAAATAAAGAAGGAAATTCCAGAAAAAATTCGCCAGGCATGGCTCCATGAGTGTTCCAGGCTTCATGATAAGTCCTGGGGAATAGGAATACTTTGGGTACCCAGAAGAGCTAATGGAGAAACAGAGGAAAAAAATACACACTGATGGGGTAAGTGGTGGGGGGGTCCCCAGAAAGCTGCAGATACAGAAGGAGCAGCGTGTAAATCTTCCCGGGGGATGTTAGGAAAGTAGGGATCTTCAGAGAGGAGAAGAGTTGTTTTGAGGCTTGAAAGAATCGCTAGGAGGCGGCCAGATGGAAAAGGAAGTCTGAAGATGCTCCAGGCTGAAGGGCTGGCACTTCTCAGACATGCAGACATGAAGGAACAAGATAAATTCAGGAATGAGCAAATAGTTGGGTCCATGGTAGGGCACATGGAGGGGACTGGTGGGAATTGAAGCTAGAAATGATGGGCAAGTATTGGTTTATGAAAGGCTTATGTGCCAAGCTGAAGAGTCTAGATTTTCTCATGAAAGTCAGTATACCCTAAGGTGCATTTCCCAGGTTCCTTGATATGTTTAGTAGATTTTCTGTTAATAAAATTCTGTGGCCCACTAAGTTTGAGAAATGTTTGGTATAACGGAATTAAACAGTTTTTCTTACCGTAGGATTTTTTAGAGCTATTAGTGTACCAAAAGGGGGTTATAAAATGAATCTTTCTCTAAACTAATGTGATCTTAGAAAAGTCCTTAAATGAGCATCTATTAACATTAATTTCCGAGAATAATGAATAATTTCCAGGAGGGGAGTGACACATTATCATATTTTATTTAGGGTTAGCATCTATGAAGGAAAGACTTTTTTTTTTTTTTTTTTAGAGAGAGGGAGAGAGAATCTTTTTAAAAACTTTTTATTTTTTTATTTTTAAAAAGATTTTATTTATTTATTTGAGAGGGAGAGAGAGAGCATGAGCAGAGGGAAGGGGCAGAGGGAGAAGGAGAAGCACAATCCCTGCTGAGCAGGGGAGCCCTGTGGATGCGGGGCTTTATCCCAGGACCTTGAGATCATGACCTGTGCAGAAAACAAGAGCTGGACGCTTAACCGACTGAGCCTCCCAGGTGCCTCTGAGGGAAAGATGTTTTTAAGGGAATATAATTATTTGTTCTATAGGTATAATATTTATTCTGAAACTCACCAATAAAAATGTTATGTAATCCAAAGGAATTGCTAATTAAAAAATAGAATATTCAATTAGTTCTTATTTACAAAGCATGCTGGTGCTTTCAATGCCAGTGCTACTTATAGGGAATTTATCAACAAATTGGGTGAACATTTATAGAATTATTTGATTATTCAGTGCAGCACACTGTACTCTCTCTCTGTGTATCTTTACAGAGGTTGATCGGGTGACTTTGAGAAGCAGAGCTACGTCAACACGAGGGATATGTAAGGTAGGACGAGCACAAGGTCTGTGCCACCTACTAACTGCATGACCATGACCATTACTCTTTTTATTTTTTATATTTTTTTAAATTTTTATTTATTTGTCAGAGAGAGAAGGAGAGAGAGAGAGAGCGAGCACAGGCAGACAGAGGCAGAGGGAGAAGCAGGCTCCCTGCCAGGCAAGGAGCCCGATGTGGGACTTGATCCCAGGACGCTGGGATCATGACCTGAGCCGAAGGCAGCCGCTTAACCAACTGAGCCATCCAGGCGTCCCCCATTACTCTTTTTAATTCCAAATTTATTCTCTCGTGTAGGGGAATTCATTCCTGCCTCCAGGAGTTGTGTGTTGATAGAATGGTGTTAGAGTACTTTGTGAATTCTGTAGAACTGCCCGAATGAGTCCTCGTTCAATGCTGTAGGAACCTGGTACATAGCGTTTGCTCAGTCTGCACAACTGGACTTACAGAGTCGCAGGTAGTTACTTGGCTGCCTCTCCCCAGACTGTCGGCTCCCCGTCCGATGAATCTCAGCCGTCCTTTCCAGGCACATTTTCCTCCCCAGAGAGGGCTTCCGGAGGTTCTATCACATGCATTGCCTTTGAGGTGGTGAGGTGAGCAGGCAGCTCTCTGTTTCCAGGGCTTTCCCTCTGGCAGTTCTTGGAGTAGTGCACCCCCAGGAAGCAGGAGGGGAGTCGGGGAGAGGGCATGTCATGGCCAGTCCTTGTAGTGTTCTAAGCCCTCCTTAGGGCTAGGTCTTCACTGCTGGACCCCACACTTTCTTCGGGGCAGCTCTGTCATGGTGCTCAGTTTAGGAGAAAAGGGGCAGAAATAAAGGGATTCAGATGTTTGTGAGCTCTTTGAGCACTGCAATTTAGCGTGGGTTCTCTCTCTAGCTTTCGATGGTCTAACGGTACGCGAACTATCAACCACCAAAGACTTTTGTAGAGTTTTCTTTTTTCCATGCCCTGTTCTACCTCAAAAAGACTCCCACTTACCACAGTGACTGCCTTTGTTTTTCTCCTTTCATTTGGGTGGATCTCTGCCAGGGCTGGCAGTTCATAATAATGGCCTGAGTAACAAGAATAAGGTAAAGCAAATCGTCTTGAAATGCAATAATGGTTCTCTGAAGTTACAATTCTTCTGAATTTAGCTGTCAAGCGAAGAACTGAAAAAAAGATGAAAAAATCAAAATTAATTCCCCTAGTTACATAGTGCGCTTTCTCGCCCTTAAGCGTAGTTCTTTGGGACGTAATGTGGTCTCTGCCCAGCAGGGGGCAGTGTTCATCTTTAAATGATACGAACCTGGCTGGCCGACTCAGCCAAACAAACGCCAAGAATCCCAGGCCCTCCAGAGCAAACATTCGAGGTTCTTCCTAAACACAGATTTCCTGAATACAAATCTATGGCTTGGTAAGTCTAGATTTGCCCTTAGCTCTGACATTAAAACAAAGCACTTGCATAAAACGGAACATTGGAGGCTTTATGGCAGTGTGCAGCCTTATCATCGCTGTGAATGTTTTAATCCTTTGGGGTTGTTGGGGTGGTCACAGGGTAACCCAGAATCACTCCAGTATTATCATAGCAGCTAAACTGGGTTTTTGGTTTGGTTTTGATTTTGCTTACTGTAGTCTCCCTAAGGCTGTTTAAACAAGCAAGAGACAGACGAGAGCTGACTTGGTACCATTCAGTCTGCTGAGGCTTCCTGGGTCTTTCAGATGAGCACATTCTAGCCTCCCAGAACAGAAGTGAGTTGTTCACCTGTGCTGACTTGGATTTTGAATGAAAGGACTAGATTCAGGTTATGTAGCAAGTCCATTTTTAACCAACTCTGAAATGTAGGATGGACCCAATAGTCTCCAAGTTTTCCCTGTAGAACCTCTTCCAGAAGTAAAGAGATGGCAGCCTACACTTGCGTGCATCTGCACAGCACTAGCCCCTTGTGGATACGGACACCCCCACTCCAGAGCCGTGGAGGGTAGGGAAGAGGCAAGATTATCAGCTCCTCAGGGGCCTCGAGGAACCAGCATTCATCAGGGGATTAAAGGAGCCACACTGCTTCATACCCCACAATCTGACTTCAGACACACGGTCTTTATTTTTATTAAAATGAGAAACACACATTGTAAGAAAACATTGAGGATTACTTTTCCAAGTTCTTGAGGAATTTTGCTTTTTTTCCTTCCTTCTAAGACATGGTTTCTAGTAATTTTCCCATACAATTGGTGCTTCCTCTGACTGATAGTTTATGGCAATGCCTGACACATTTTATGGTGCTATTACAAAATTTAGCTGAAATATATGAGAATGGTGTGTTTACAAAGATTGTGCAACCCTCTAAGTTAATAGAAACAAAGTTCCTTTGGAAGGGTTAAGTGGGTCTTAAGCTGTGGTACCCAAAGAGGGGGAGAGCAAGAGAGTGAGAATTTAGCCCCTACGTTCTTCACTTTTGCTTTTTTCCGTTGCCAGCTTCCATAGTTGAATTCAGTGTTCACACTAAGGCAACTGTGTATTGAAACTGACTACCATCAGGATTAAGGAATTTAAAGCCCTAAGTTTTGGGCTTTGGGAAATGCAAACTGAATCATTTGACCTTGGATTGTATATAGCAGTCCCCTGTTTCAGCATAAAGGCCGCATATGTACATGTTTAATGAATCAGACCCTTAAGGTTTGCAAAAAAAGCAACACCCTAGATTTATATATTCCATTAAACATGATCTTCACAGGCTAATTAGTGAGTAATTTTACCCTTGCTTGTAATATAAACCATTTTATGCTCAATAATAATAAAATCTATGTAAACCAGGCTCTTTATTAATAAACATTATGTGCTTCTGGCTCTCAAGTAAAATAATGCTTTACGTGCTTTTCTCTCTGTCATGCCTAGACTAATCACACAGTAAAAATCAAACAACTAAAACTGGTTTTTATCTCATGCCGTAGAAAAACAATTCAGAGATCATGTCAAGAGTTTAAGAATGAGACGTGAACTAAGGAAGGCTGCCCGAAGGACCGAGAATCCAAATCTTTATGCCAGTATTTGGTATGAGATACTTCCAGGCTCTTGAGATTATTCAAAATACATTTTTGAATAATGAGCTGACACGAGTGGAATCACATCTGAGGGAATTGACTCCAAAGTCACTCCTGCTCGTCAGCCTCCCCCGTCTGAGAACCCAGTGAAGGGCTTGCCGGACACCCTCTGTGGCTCTGTCTTGCGAGCAGTATTGTGAGCCATTCGTGGGCATCTGAAGCCCCTTCATGGATAACCACAAGAAAACTTGGATCTCAGTTACAAGCATCATAGCAGCTGAGCTAATCGATATTGTCTTAAAATCTTGTAACAGAAAGCCTCCGCTCTGTGGATGTGCATGAATTACTCTAGAATCTTAGCTACCAATAAGAGGTCACACCCAGGCTGGTAAATCGCAGGGCCCTTTGTTCAAAAGTTACTAAGAATTTCAAGCTGACACCAGTGGCGCCTTAAGCCAAGTTCAGGCCCTTCTGACCTTGGGGCGCCATGAAACCACACAGACCGCACCGTGGTGAAGTCACCCCCGCACCTCGGAGACCCAGGGGGCCCAGGCCCACCCCTCAAAATGTATTCTTCCCGCCTATTTCACCTTCCTAAAAGATGATATGTTCCAGTTAGCACAAGAGGATTTCTGGTCATTTGGAGCCAAGGTGAATGTTTTCCTTAAGATAATTCCAGATAACCTTTCTGTTGATATTATGTCCAACATAAACTTTGAGTACCTAGAGAACTCTGGAAAAATAAAATATTTATTGGCAAATGAAAATGTCTCTGCTGGGAGTTCTGTTATTTCAAGTTTAAAAACATCCGAGGCACTGGGAAATTCTGGTCATTTACTATGAAGTCTCCGTCCGATTTGAAGTTTTTTTCTGTTAAATAATAACGACAAAAATAATGGCAAACAATTATTGAGCACTTAACTAAGTGCTTTGTGTCATCTCATTGACCAATCCAACACCCGGACCCTTAAGAGAAGTCATATTATGTTCAGATTACAGACCGGGGGCAGAGGGCAGTTGGGTGCCTCCAGCTCACGAAGGTGCTAAATGACAGAGCTGAGATTCCACCCCAGGCAGTCTCGTTTCCAGAGTTCCTACACTTCCCCGGGACAGCACAGCCCTCGCAGAGGGTGGCGGACACAGCGGAGCTGCTGGTCTGGAGGTTCATTCCATGACCTTCCCGGTACTCCGGTCAAGCATTCTGGCAGCTGATCACCTTCTGCCGGGCAGTCCCATATTTCTCTGTGTCCGTGCTCGGCATCTGTTCCATCAGGAGGCGGTGTGGGCACCGAGGGGCCCCCCGATGACTGCTTTGAACTGAATTAATCAGTTCAGTCACAAGCATTCAACTGAGTCACGTCACCAGTTTTCCCTGACTGTTTATTTGGCTTGGATGATTGGTTGTCTGAGCTGAGGGAGTGGGCATCTGAGTCTTTGGGGGCAATGTAGACACAGCCCTTGATTGAAGCGATGCCACCACTGTGATGCTAGGTGACATTAGTCCAGTTTTTTGCTCTAAAAATCGGCATCACCGGTGGTGACTGTGGAAAGGGCATTTGGTTCTTCCCTAATCGAATCTAAGCAAGTTAGAATGTTGCTGCTCTGCTGTGAAGGCAGTTGGACGGATCCAAAGACGACTGAATCCGTAACACGGTGGTAAAGACAGAATGACGGACTGAGGCGCACTGTGATTCACACCTTCAAGGGAGGGTGCTGCCGCTAACACTTGGGAAGCTTTTCTTCCACCCAGACGGTCAAGGTCAGTGTCCACACTTGTGAGTTCTGAAGCCAGGAAGCAACTCCAGTATCCCCCCATGGTTCTGGAAGAACAAGTCGGAGACCGGAGGACAAACCAGTATAAACCAGTATTTGGTCAAGGTTGGCTGAGGCAGGTCAGGGGAAGCAGGGCAAGCCAGCAGGCTCAAAACCTGAGGAATGTTTTTTAAGAGTCAGGTGGTCAGTCTCTGCGCTCTGTAAAGATCCGCAGGAGGATTCCCCTGGCCTCCGCGGGTCTCTTTATCGCTGTTAAATATTTACAGATCAATGTTGAAGTGGCTCGGGGCTTGGGGAGCTTTACTTATCAGAAAGCACTTTTGAAAGGCAGTTGCCGCTGGAGCTATTTGATAAAAACGCCCTCTGTCCCGCTCACTTCCCAGGAGCCCCAAAGCTATTCCGGGTTGGCACTGCTATTCCAACGGCTTGGCTGGGCAGGAAATCTTGGAACATTCTGAGTGACGTCAGAGCCGTGAAAGGAGAGGCTCTTGGAAGACAGTGTCCATAATCAGACGATGGCTTCGTCCACTGTCCTGTGTGAGGCTCTGAGAGAAAAACAGATGCGAGTTATTCTGGGTCTGCTTTCGTCCTTCATCAACGCCCAACAGATACTTACCGGGTGCCTTCTTTCCGCCGAGATCGACGCTAAGGACTACAGTAGCGCGGGGAGAGCGGCGGGCGAGAATGCTGCCTTCAAATAGCTTTTAGTGAGAGAAGACCCCGCGGATACGGTATCCGGATGCACACGCTTTCACTAGCAAGCGTGAATGCTAGTGAAAGCGATGAAAAGACAAACGAGAACTCTTCCTCTTGTGAATTTTCTGGGTTTTTTGCCCATTTTTGTAGAAGAATCTCTCACCTGAGGGGCAGATACAAATGCCTCCTGCCTGTCACTAAAGATATGTCTAGGGAAAAACCAAGGAAGCGTGGAATAGGACCTGGTAATAATTTAAGCTGTAAACTTTAATTTGTTACACACATGTAAAAAAAAAAAAAGCAGAGTAATATTCACTATTGGGTTTATCAAACCAACCGTTTACTCTGTAAAATCCTTTTATGTTCATTGATTCTCATAAAGCTGAACGTTTAGTCTGTGGCTCTAATGTTGGTGTGCTTGCAAGGGAGCCCGGCACGAATGATGTAGTTTTCCTCCTCCTCCTGATCAGCATTTGACAAATTGAATAGTTGAAATCAGGATTATGTTATTCAGCCCTACAGCCAATTGCCCTTTAAAAAATCAAGCCTTTCTTAGAGTTTCTGTGTCTCAAATTTAGGACCCATTTCCCTGAGAAATGATCCATTTTGTAAAAGTTGTTGAGGTTTATTTGACTAGTAAAGTAGCTGAAGAATATTCTAGACTCCTGAAGCCTTGATGGCTTGTGGTTAATACCTGGGGGGGAATGAATGACCAACCAGAGCTTTTGTGTTGGCCTCATTTCTCCAACTGTCTGTCAGACATTTGGGGGTTCGCATATCCCTTTAGCACATTTGCCAAGCAACTTTCTGTAATTTTTAAAAACCATGTATGTTTCAAAAGAAATTTAATCTAAAAAAAAAGAAAAAGAAAAAAAATTTAATCTATGTAGCTCTAGTTCATTTACACTTAGTTCATCAGAATGTTATTTAGCTGGAATTCTTTCATTGTCTAGGAGCTTGGTGAATCTTCCAGCAGACTTTCCTTTTTCTCACAGTTTCTGAGAATAATCAGAATTTGAACTTTATAATTCTGTATTTTCAGGAACCAGTCATCCTGGTGCCGTGTGAAATACCAACACGTTCACAGACTTTGATGATGGTGTGTCATCCAAATTTGTTGGGCCCAGAGCAAAAATAAGAAAAATAATTTGATTTAAAGATAACTTTTAATTTAAATATCAACTCCAAAAGGTTTTCTGAAAATGGGATATCTGGGGAAGCTCAATCATCTCCAGATATCCCACCCTATCTAATCATTAGTAATTCATTGAAATATTGGTTGATGCCAGCCTTAGCTATTTGAGATTCATTTGAAATCCTTGAGTTAAAGAAAGTAAAAAGCTTTGGAAGCTTTTTGCCTCTATCCAGTGGTATCTTGAATTTGCTTCTGAGAACCCTGCAGTACAGGTTGATGTTTTATGAAGCAAAATGATTCATCTGTCTTCTAAAAAACAATTTTGGCCTATACCATAATGGATTCTGGAACCTGGAATACTAGGAATTCTTTGGCTCAGAGTCAGAAACCCAGCTTTCTAGACCTGCCCTCCTTCCCTCACCTACCCACTGCATTTTTGTGTGATTTGGTGATAATTTATAAAATCCCTCTATGACTAGATCTTTCCTTGCGTAAAATTGGGGAAAACAGGCCTCCAGTACCTTTAAAAAAATTATTTATTTGACAGAGAGAGCGAGAGAGGGAACACAAGAGGAGTGGGAGAGGGAGAAGCAGGCTTTCTGCCTAGCAGGAAGCTCAGTGCGGAGCTCGATCCCAGGACCCTGGGATCACGACCTGAGCCAAAGGCAGATGCTTAACGGCTGAGCCAGCCAGGTGCCCCCAGGTTTCCAGTACTTATTTGAAGATTTTTCAGGATAAAATGAAGTAACAAATAAAAACTATAAAATCTTTAAGTGTGAAGCATATCTATATTAGTACTTCTCAAAATATTTTTGGTGAAAAAGAGTCCCCCCCCCCTACAATCTATTGTGGGTTGAAACTTTTATAGAATATGGGACGCCTGGGTGGCTCAGTGGGTTAAAGCCTTTGCCTTTGGCTCAGGCCATGATCTCAGGGTCCTGGGATGGAGCCCCGCATCAGGCTCTCTGCTGGGCGGGGAGCCTGCTTCCCTTCCTCTCTCTCTGCCTACTTGGGATCTCTGTCTGTCAAATAAATAAATAAAATCTTAAAAAAAAGAAGAATACAGTAAAAATGAATTGCTAGAAAAATGAAACTTGAAAGACATACAAAAATATAAGTACAATTTTAAGAGTTATTAGAGCCAGTAAACATAAAGTTACTCTTTTAACATGGTGTGAAAGTTTCTGAATACTTTCTCTTAATTTCCATTCCTATATCCTCACATAAGGCTGACAAACAGCTCAGGGACCTCACTGGTCCGCGGACCACACTTTGAGTAGCTGTGCTTTGGCAGACAGAGGGAAGAAGCGACGACTTCCTGTCCTACAGATGTTCTCTTTCAGCTCCTGATGGTGATGGTTTCTAACTTTTGTCATGTGTGGTTTTCGACTGCCATCTCTCTCTCTCTGCTTTCCTAGATGTAGTAGCTCCATTTATGAGACATATTTCTGAATATTTCACATGTAAATGTTTCGTGATGCTCTTTTGGGCTTCATGCCTTGGCATCATCTTAGATTCTGCCATTTCCCACACCGAGATCCCATAACTTGTACTTCTCAGGCATCTCTCTTCTCTATCTTCCTGTCACTACCTTTTCAGAGAGGTGCTCTTGCTCAGACCATTCCAGCCTCTGTCCAGAGTCCATTCTTCCGTTGCATCCCTAATTAGATCAACCCCTTACAGATCTTCTAAGGTTCCCCGTTGTCGGTCAAATTCAGCACTGCCTGCCTTTCTCTTTACTGCCCATAAGCTTCTTCTCATGCTATCCTCAGCTTAAAATGCCCCCCACCCCCCGCTCCAGCATCCTGACATTTGCCTCCTCCCCATCTTTCAAACTTATGTCAAACAACATCTTTGCAGAGAAGCCATTGTTGGGGATGTGCTCTGTCCTTCCGTGTAACAAACTGTACCCCTCACCTGACCCAGATACTGTTCTGCCCAGCACAGCTTTGTGGATTAGATTGAATAGCTCCCCTCTGCCCTTCCTCACCCCCACCCCAGCTCAGTTATGGACAATTTGAAGTGAAGGGCCATGACTTTTACTAATCCTTTAAATAAAAGTTATTAATCACTGAGTAAATACACAAATTCCCTTGGCTATAAAAAACAACCAAGCAGTACAGAGGAAGGTAATTTTCCCTTGATCGCTTCTAATCTCAGTCTCCTGGGTCACCATAATCATGCGCTTAGTTGTTTGGGAGACACGTTTTGAGAACTTTTCCCTTTTCATGTATTTACATATGTGACTGTTGAAGTAGTATTGTTTTGTGTGCATATGCCAAGACCTGTGTAAGTGTTAGCTGCTATTACTTTTGTTCTGCAACTCATCCATGCCATTCCGCAATCTGTCCTGGAAACACGATCATGTCAATAGTCATAAATCTGCCTCACTTTGTAACTGACCCCTTGCATTCCAAGAATGGAGGCAGCAGAAGTCACTTCACCATTCCATAGAAGATTGTTTTGACTTTTGTGTTATTACAAATATCTGCTTCTCCCTTGTCTAGAACCTAGCACAGTGCCTTGAACACATGAGTACTTGATAAATGTTTGTGGAATAGACTAAGCCAAGAATTTGCCAAATTCCTTTGACTTTTTAACTTTTTGTTTAGAAGATGAGGAGTGTTAACCACTTGTGGTGGCCTAAAGAAACCTCCTGGAGGACAACTCATATTTGGTATTCACAGTTAGGATGAAATGTAGAGAACATAAAGGAGGGACTCAAGGAGGCGGAAAAGATTAGAGAAGTCAAAAATAAGGGCTAGGAATAAAGATGACAATGGGCTGAGAGTGAACATCATATTGTTCTAACTGTGAAGATCACTGTTGTCTGTCTACAGAGACAGAGCAGAAAGTGATAATTGTGAATATGAGTTAGCATGAGAATTGTTATATCCAGGATAAGTATGGATCCCCTTCCTGAGACTTAAGAGCAAATCTCCTCTCTTAAGAAGGGTGTTAATAGTGCTCTTATCTAACAACAAGGAGCCAACCCAGAAGTCTTTCCAGGGATCTTTCCTGTTTCCCGGTGGAGAACTTACTAACTCGTAATTCTCTTTAGGCCTTAACTTGTGCTACTGTAATTGGTTCAGCAAAACTCAAAATTCCTAGGGGGCACTATTTTTATTTTAACATATGGGTGAAATGTGAGAGTCCAAATCATTTATTTAATTGCATTGTTCCTAACTTCTTTTTATTCATCTTTTAACTACAGTTCTCTGGAAATAAATTCTTTCCGGTAGATTGACTGTTGAAATCTGCCACTTCATTGCTTCATCTTCTTTTAGTCTACAAGTCCATCAGCATCAGTGGGTCATGACCTCAGTAATGGATGGACTTTGAAATCAGCCTGATCCTAAAAATATATAGTCTTGTGTCAGGCGTGTATTCGTTCGTTCTTTCTTTCTTTTTAAAAAAGATTTTATTTATTTATTTATTTAAGAGAGAAAGAGAGAGAGTGTAGGGGCGGGGGGGGGGGTGGGCAGCGCAGAGGGAAAGGGGAGCCTGATGCAGGGCTCGATCCCAGGACCCTGGGATCATGACCTAAGCTGAAGGCAGACACTTAAACCAACTGAGCATCCCAGGTGCCCCCAGACCTGCATTCTTTAAAAGGTTTACTGGGGCACCTGGGTGGCTCAGTGGTTTAAAGCCTCTGCCTTCTGCTCAGGTCATGATCCCAGGGTCCTGGGATCGAGCCCCACATCGGGCTCTCTGCTCAGCAGGGAGCCTGCTTCCTCCTCTCTCTCTCTGCCTGCCTCTCTGCCTACTTGTAATCTCTGTCTGTCAAATAAAATGAATAAAATCTTAAAAAAAAATAAAAGGTTTACTTAAATTATCTTCTTTATACATTACAGTTATCATTTCATCCCAAAGTGGTTGGCTGAGGAAGTGAAGATTGTTTTCTCGGTGGCCTTGACTGTTTGCCTTAACCCTCAATATTGTATAGTCTACCCACATTTTTGGCAACAGCTGATTCTTCACGCCTTTCTCTTCTTAATCCCTACGCAAGTATCTGGGGGGACAAATCCATGTTGGGATTTGCATTTTTAGCCCTTGATAGTCTAGGGCTGTTGGAAACTTGGGAAGTCAGCGCATACTCATCAGTCATGTCCCGCCACTCATTTATTGTCACTCTGAGTATTGCAACTCATAAGCTTTTGTAGAGGCTCACATTTTCTTTGTGGGTTCACACGGTTAAGTGGGGGACTCAGTCCACCCTCAGTGCAGTCAAACTGCAGATCACATTCAGTAGGGTCATAGCGGCGACTCCTCTTGTCCGTAATAGACTCTTCTTTTGTACTTTCCCTCTCTTCTTTTCTATTGTCTAAATAGCAGCTATGGAATAAATTGTATAAATACAAGCAGTCAGGTTCATTGGCAGCTTCCCAGTGTTATCACATAAGTTTTGGTTCCTGGTTTTTATGGAACTTAAAAAAATATCTTGAAGATCTTTTCTAATAGACCTTAAATGACTTATAGTAGGCAGGATAGAGGGGATTGGAATCTCGATAGCTAATATCAGAATTCTTCTCAGGTTGGAACCAAAGGAAACTAAGTTAATAAGATTCCAGGGCAAAAGGTAAGCCCCTAAGGGCAAGCCTTGCCGAAGGAGGAAAGAAAGTAGATAATGAAGCTGTCCTACTAAGAAATAAATAAGAATGAAAAGGTATTAAAGAGAGAGGAGAGGGATGATGGCCAAGCCACGGGGAAATGTGTCTGAAGAATTTAAGAATAAGGATTTCTTATATTCAGTTTAAAGGGATTTGCCTTTATGTGTTAAACCCCTATTATTTTAATCCACAAGAATCTAAGAACCTTGTGAGAATGGCTGTTTTTAATAGAAGAACTAGATCACATTCTGTTTCTGGATAAACAAGGTAAGGGAGGGGAACAATAGACATTGAGACAATTCATGAGCTGAATTAATGCATGGAGATTATTGCCCATCTCTCTTATCCCATTCTAGGAATTTGCAGAAGCCCCAAGAGGAATTAGAATTTCCCAGGGCATGGAATTAGGATTCTAGCAAATTAGATCTTTATCTTAAAGAGCAGGAAGACCTCAAGTAACATCCAGTACAAAGCTTTCTGAAGGGGCACCTGGGTGGCTCAGTGGGTTAAAGCCTCTGCCCTCAGCTCAGGTCATGATCCCAGGGTCCTGGGATTGAGCCCCGCATCAGGCTCTCTGCACAGCGGGAAGCCTGCTTCCCTTCTTCTCTCTCTGCCTGCCTCTCTGCCTACTTGTGATCTCTGTCTGTCAAATAAATAAATAAAGTCTTTAAAAAAAAAAGCTTTCTGAAGAGGATAAGATACAATTGAAAGAATAATATAGTATAGTGGATTGAATGGTGGCCCCCAAAAGACATGTCTACTTGGAACTTATGAATATTTCCTTATTTGGAAGAAAGATCCTTGCAGATATCATTAGGTTAGGGATCTCAGGGTGAAATCATCCCAGTTGAGGTTGGATTTTAAATCCAATGACAAATGTCCTCACATGAGGAGAGAGGGGCAAAGGCCCAGGGAAGGAGACTATGTAGAGACAGAAGCAGAGACTGCCGGTATACCACACAAGTCGATGAACACCTGGAGCCCCTAGAAGCTGAGAGAGGCAGGGAAGGTTTCTCCTCTAGAGACTTGGAGGGATCGCAGCCCTGCCAACACCTTGATTTTGGGCTTGAGCCCTTCAGAACAGTGAGAGAATAAATCTCTGATGTTTTAAGCTGTGTATTACCAGTTTGTGGTAATTTGTTATGGATGCCCTAGAAAACTAAAGTGCATAGTAACTTACTGGCCAAATCCAATTTCATATTATGCTATGAAATTCTTTTATATTCATCAATCTTGCCCAATTTTTACTGCAGGTAATTAGGAACTCAAGGGCAGCTTCATTGGCATCATACAATTCAAAAGTTCTTTGGAAACATTTTGTTAGGCCCTTTAAAAAAAAAGATTTATTTATTTGAGAGAGAGAGAGAGAGGGAGAGAGTGCATGAGTAGGAGGGCGGAGCTGAGGGAGAGAGGGGGAAGCAGACTCCCTACTGAGCAGGGAGCCCAACGGGGCACTCAGTCTCATGACCCTGAGATCAAGACCTAAGCTGAAACCAAGAATCAGAGGCTCAACTGACTCAGCCTCCCAAGCACCCCTTGTTAGGCCATTTTTGTAGGAGAATTAAGAGACTGTTTTGAGCAATGAATCCCGGGATGATGGTGTTACTACAGCCTTTGCCACTGGCCTATTTCCCGTGGTTGGCAGAGGAACATGTTAGAGAGTCAGTTGTCGATCTTCTGGCTGCATTTGTAATCAGGATCTAGTTCCTCGAAAACTGGCGAGGATGTGTAGGCCCTGTTGACAAGTGCTGGAAGTGATAGAGTAGGTTTAATTTGTTCCATCCTGGAAGTGAAGGTTTCTCTTCCTAGAGCTCTAAGTCAAGTCTTGCCCTCCTTGCCTTCGTTATCTCATAGGAATGAGCTAGTGCTCATCAGTTACGTCTGCATCATCACTGAAATTACTCTTAGTAGAAAGGTGCTTTTACAAAGACTGGGAAACGGAGTTTGTTGGTTATAATATTTTTCTATGAAATGAAAATGAAAATGGGCTTTGCCATGCCCGAGGAAGCAAAATGTGGCCATTTGCTGCTGTGAGAGTCTCTCCCTTCTGAGTAATTCTAAAGAAATGTTAGAGAAATCTGGGAGAAAGGAAAAAAAGAAAGAAAGAAAGAAACACAAAGATGGAGGTTTGGGAAGCGAGGGCAAAGGATAGGAATGAACGTTGAAATGGTCAAAATAAGTCCTAAGCCAGTATGCACCCTGTTGGGATGTGCACCTACTGTAGAATTGAGTACTAGCAGGAGAGTAAAACCAATGCAATATGCAAGACGTGTGCTCAGAACGCTCAGTTATGTGGAACCCCCAACCTTGTCAGGACTGCAACGTAATTGCAGCATTCATCAGCAACAACTGCCAGTGTGCACAGATGCAAAGAAGGATGGAACACCACATTCGCGGGAACAGTGTAAGCAGCAGTGTGCATTTGACAGGAAAGAGGACAGAAAGAGGGTAGATGGCCAGTTGCCGTGCCGGCTGTGTATACTTCCATACAGACAGGTCCTTCAGGAGACCGAAGAGCAGAGGAGACATCTGAGTAGACCTTCCCGTGCCAGCCACCAGGAGAAGGAGCTACTCTTTGTGTCTCTGTCTCTCCCTTTTGGTACTACTCTTTAGGTGTGTGTGGTGGTCACTGCTCCAGTGTTTTGTGCGGAGTGATTTTGTTTGTTTGTTTGTTTGTTTGTTTTGTCCATCATTGCATCCTGCCATAGCCAGGAGCAAATAGTTTGGCATTAATTACATATCACGGCCACCCTCTGAATTTTGGAAACTGCCACCTGAAGACTCGGTACAACGGAAGAGGCTTTCTCTCTCCAATAAACCTTTTGCTTTTTTGGTAAAAACAACAACAACAACAACAAAAACCATTTTCTAAAAAACCCTCTGTCGATGGGAAGCTGAAATGTCATTGATACAGACAGTCATCTCCTTGATGACTGAAAGAGCAGTATCTTCTATAGCTTCTAAATCATTTTCTTTTTAAAGTGAGTTCATTTTTGAAAAGATTTTATTTACTTATTTTTCAGAGAGAGAGCAGAGACAGAGGGAGAAGCAGGCTCCCCGCTGAGCAGGAAGCCTGATGTGGGACTCGATTCTGGTATTCTAAGATCATGACCCGAGCTGAAGGCAGACGCCCAATCAACTGCGCCACCAGGCATCCCTATAGCTTCTAAATCTCTCTGTGTTTCACAGCCCTTAGACAGATGTTAGCAAAAGGAAGGCATTTGAATGAATGAATGGATGGATGGATGGGGAATGAATGAATGAGAGATTGTATTAAGGACACAAGCTAAATTCATATTCTCTGTTGGACTCCTAGAAGGGCACCCCTTCCTCCACATTTTGCTTATTACTGGATACCTGGCAAAGTTCCCCATAAGGGAGATTGCCCACGAAGAAAGACATTTGTCACTCTGACACCTAACACTGAAAGAAAAGGAGCAGAACAGTTTTGAGGTAAAGCAAACTAGGGGAGCCAGAGCTTGGCCAAGCCCTTAATTAGGTCCGAGTAATCCTATCCATTTCCCTTTCTGCCTTTTTTGAACCAAAGCTACCAACTTGTTGCTTTTTTTTAACAGGATTTTATACTTACATTTATCCAGGAATTATTCAGGAAACTGCTAATTTTATTTGTCCTTTCAGCCTGTTATTTCAGGTTAAATCTATAAAGGCAAATTATTAGGGCTGTAACTCTAATCCCACCAATTTTCTCAGGCCTCATGGTAAATAGTAGTATAATAAAGTCCTATTCAAGCAGCTCCTAAATAATCAGCAGCCTCCATTAATCTCAAGTGTTTTTACTGCACTCTGCTGTTTCAGGGTTCGGAGAGGGCGGTAACGGATTCTATTAAACGACTTCATCACAGGGAATTACGAAGAACAAAAACCCTCTGGAATACGCCTTCTACTTTTTCTTCACTTATATATGATATAATCACATTCAGAATCATTGACGATTAGGACTAGAAAAGGCTTTAGAAAATATGATCCTGTTCAACCATCTTACTTAACAAACGAGGAAACAGAGATTCAGGATGGGAGTTGCAACGTCTAAAATCAGGAGTGCATCAATGGTCAACGTGGGCCTGGAATACAGGCCTCTGAATTCCCAGTGTAATTTTTTTTTAAAAGATTTTATTTATTTATTTGACAGACAGAGATCACAAGTAGGCAGAGAGGCAGGCGGGGGTGGGGGGAGCAGGCCCCCCGCCGAGCAGAGAGCCCGATGAGCAGAGGACTCTGGGATCACTCTCAGAGCCGAAGGCAGAGGCTTTAACCCACCGAGCCACCCAGGTGTCCCTCCCAACGTAATTTTATCCAGTGTAATAGCTAGGAGCAATTTCTAGATCATCATTTGTCAATTAAAAGTTCCATTACCCTCATTATACTTAGTAAAGCAGAAGACTAATTGATAAGGTTTTGAAAGGAGAGTGAAAGTAGTGTTTGTGCTCAATCTTGAACTAAAAGGGAACCCTCAATTACCCAGAGCTAAGGCTGCTGCTTCTCTGTTCTGCAGTCTGTTCTGTGTGTTTCTTGCTTTTTTCTTCTCGATGGACTGTGTAGTTGAGGATCCCATTTTACCTGTAGCGTTAAGTTTCTCAAGACCTCAGGACTTCAGCTAATTCAGGACTAATATTCCCATGGACCAAATGTGCAGTCGCGATGACACGTTTTGGGTGTGGATGAATCTGCTGGGTTAGGGACCCAATCCTGTGGCCTCAGTCTGATAGCCACACCTGTCAGCCTTTTCTACTCTCTTCCACTATCCTGTCCCTTTCGGCAATACCTCTTATCATCTCTGTTCCTTAGGCAAGTAACTTAACCTCTCTGTGCCTTAGTATGTTGATCTGTAAAGTGAAGGTAATGAGACTGCAGGCCTCCTAGCATGGCTAGGGTGATTGAATGAGATAATTTCCTCTGTATCAGAAAGGGTTAGGTTTGGCTGCCTGTGATACAACACAAAATAGCAGTGGCTCAAACTAGGTAGAGATGTGTTTCCCACTTTGGGTAAAAAGAAGGTTGGAGGCAGGTATCCAGGGCGGGTGTGACAGCTGCAGGGGGACTCGGGCATCCGTGTTTCTGTTCCACTGTCCAGTGCAAGCGGAGCCTGCCCATTCCCATATCTGTGGCCCTTCCTGCCTTCCGGGGTTGGGGGTCATATGCTCCATGGCTCTCCAGCCTTCCTGGCCCCTCAGGCTTTCCAGCACTCCTCGGCCAAGACTTCTCTCACCCGAAGACTTTCTTCCCACTAGCAACTTTATTTTTTTTTTTTCTTTTAAGATTTTATGTGTTTATTTATTTGAGAGAGAGAGAGTGTGTGAGTGGAAGAGGGAGACAGAATCTGAAGCCACCTCCTTGCTGAGTGCAGAGCTGTAGGGGGAGCTCCATCCCAGGATCACGAGATCCTGACCCGAGCAGAAAGCAAGAGTTGGGAGCTCAACCAAATGAACCACTGAGGCACTCCACCCCCAACTATCAACCTTAAATTGTCTATTTGGAAAGAGTGAGAACTTAATTTACACTTCGGCGTGGTTGATTGATAGGCTAATTGGATTTGCATGTTTACTGCAGAGTTCACAAGAGCATTGCTCCCACAGTGAGATCTGGGAATCAATAGTGGCTGTGTTTTGGGAAGAGAAGATCTTTCCTGTCCCCTTCAATACCATGAGATAAAGACTGCCTACAATGACAGTGAAACTCCTTAGCTCTGTTTACTTGTGCATTTTTACAAATAATTTCTATTTTAGAGATTTAGCATCAAATATTTGCAAAGTTTGAAGTTAATTAAGGGCACTACAAATGAGACTCAGGTGACCTTTAAAATCTTTTCTGCAATCTACATGGTGACATGTGCATGTTTAGAGGATGTTGTTTCCATTTATATCTAGGAAATGTGACATCTGGGAAGGAGAGTAAATTCTATTATTTACCTTACCATTTTCAATAAAATACTTAAGCCTCTTTCTTAATCTATCAAATTTGAATTTGTTATAATTTTCTTTTTTTTAAAGATCTTTTTGTCTTTTATACTTTCTTTTTTTTTTTTTTTTTTAAGATTTTATTTATTTGCCAGAGATAGAGAGAGTATACACAAGCAGGCAGAGAGGCAGGCAGAGGCAGCGAGAGAAGCAGGCTTCTTGCCGAGCAAGGAGCCCGATGTGGGACTTGATCCCAGGACCCTGGGATCATGACCTGAGCCGAAGGCAGCGGCTAACCAACTGAGCCACCCAGGTGTCCCTGAATTTGTTATAATTTTCTTAAGAAATTAATCTCCCCCACTTGCCTTCGTCTCTCCTCTGTCCCCTCCACTTTCTTCCTCCGACTTCTCTTAGTTATACCATTACTCTTGCCCTGCCACAATTGGTAACATTTACACTTTATTATCATAGTTGTATTTAATATTTTATTCATGTCTGGTATTAACAGAAGACAAACAGCATTGATGATTAATTTTGGAAATACTGTTTTTGGAGCCAGATACACAGCTCATTTTAGGATTATTTTTCCTTGAACCCTCGAGTTGTTTTATTGTTTCTTGACTCCGGTGGCTTTCTCTTTTTTGGATTTTTTTCTTTGCATTGCTGGAGTGTATCCTTAATGTTTTCAGGAAATGGACATGAGAGGTGAACCATTTGAATCATTGCATATATGAACATGTCTTCATTTTTCTTTTTTTTTTTAATAGGCATGAAGTTTATTGATGAATATACCTAGTCAGCATTGTTCTTATGTTCCATGTTTAAGCATGTTACACTGTTAATTAATGTTGGTTAATATTAGAAAGCCTGTTAATTACAACTTAAATGTCAAGTAGCATTACAGCCAACATATATTCATTTATATATAATGTCTTTGTTGTCTTCATTTTTCTTAAAATTATTAGTCTGGGTTTTGTAGAATTCTAAATTCAAAAATAGTTTTCCTTCAGACTTCTAAAAATACGGTTCCATTGACTTCTAGCATTCAATTATTTTGATATCCAAAGTCAATATGATTCCCATTCCTTGGTTAGGTTATACCATACTTTGGTTTAGTCCCGGTATTTGGCCCAACTCCACTGTGAGGGTTTGGTTTCAGCCACTGAAAGTCAAAATAAATGAGATTTCAATGTCATTTCTGGCATCCCTGAACTTTGTGTGATCAATAATCATGTGCTTGGGTAAGTCTCTTTAATCAGCTAATAATGATATCGCAAGCAAGGCATAGTTATTCAGATTATTGCTAATATCTCAGTCCTTTCAAATACAGGTAAGCATTTTGGGCATAAGTTTGTGGGTTTTTTTTTTTTTTTTTTTTAGGTATAACTTTTAGCAAGAAAAACATTTTGTATTTTGAAATTCTATCAGATTATAAATGTGCAATGATTACTACAAGGCTAAAATGTCACACTAATGATTAGTACCGATAGTAAGAATAAATGTTAAGACATAAAAAATGATTACAAAGGACTTTCAAACATTTAAACAAAGAGGCAAAGAGATTGAGAGTTAATAGTACCATTAGAAGAGGGTGTGTGGTAGAGAACTTCCAGCCCTGTCTCCTCTCCTCTGGCAGATCTCTGGGCACTGCCTGGCTTTTCTTTCCCTGTGCTATGTAAGCTGTAAGCTGGGTCAGTTGTAGGGCTCCCTGTGTGTGTTTCCCATATATTAAGGATCATTGTCCTTTGTTGCCTGATATCCAGTATTTTGAAGTGTTTCAAGCAGAAGGATAAATATGGTCCCTGTATTCCATCTTGACTAGACATAAAAGTACTATAAACTTAAATTTTTACATGAAGAAAAATCTAAATCAAGTAGAATAGTGCCCATGATAATTTAAATTCAATATCCAGACACAATAAAGAATTTTTAAGATATGACAAAAAGAAATGAGTGAAAAATGGGGAACTCTAAACACATTTGTTCTGTTGTGCTGCAAAACTTCATTAAAGACTGCTGTAAGAAGCAATTCCCTATTATTTTGAGCTGATGGCACTATTATAGGCTGAACTGTGTCTCCCAAAAAGATATTTTGAGAAAGAAATATTGCCATTTGCAACATGGGTGGACCAAGAAAGTATTATATTAAGTGAAGTAAGTCAGAGAAAGACAAACATCATGTGATTTCACTTACATGTTGAGTTTAAAAAATGAAACAAATGAACAAACAAAACCAGAAACACATTCATAAATACAGAGGACACATTGGTGGTGGCCAGAGGGGAGGGGATGGGGGGTTGGGTGAAATGGGTGGAAGAGAGTAAAAGGTGAAAACTTCCAGTTTAAAAAAAAAAAGATATTTTGAAATCCTAACCCCCAGTGCCTCAGAATGTGACTTGGTTTGGTAATGGAATCATTGCAGATGTAATTAGTTAAGAGGATGCTATACTGTAGTAGGGTGGGCCCTTAATCTGGTAGGACTGGTGTCCTTATAAGAAGACCATATGAAAACCCAATCATGGGAGGTAAGAAGACAACAGAGGCAGAGATTGGAGACATGAACCTGCAAGCCAAGAGCACCATGAGTTGAGTGGCACCACCGGAAGCAAGGAAGGAATCTACCCAGAGACTCAGAGTGGCCCGCCAACACCCGATTTCCAACTTGGAGTCTCCACAAGTGTAAAACAAGAAACCAGTGTTGTTTTAAGCCACCTAGTCTGCGGAACTTTGCTATGGCAGCCCTGGAAACCTAATACAGAGATTGTAAATTGTTTTAAAAGTTACCGAAGGACGCCTGGGTAGCTCAGTTGGTTAAGCGGCTGCCTTCGGCTCAGGTCATGATCCCAGCGTCCTGGGATCGAGTTCTGCATCGGGCTCCTTGCTCGGCAGGAAGCCTGCTTCTCCCTCTGCCTCTGCTGCCACTCTGTCTGCCTGTGCTTGCTCACTCTCTCTCCCTCTCTCTCTGACAAATAAATAAATAAAACCTTAAAAAAAAAAAAGTTACCGAAATGATGTCTGTAGTTTGCCAACCATTGTTAAGTTTTTGAAGATGAAGGGTAACTGTACAGTGCAGGTATCAGGTTTCTTCTAGAAAACACACTACAAAATATTCTTCTGAACTCTATATTTTTGCATATAAAAAATTAGTGACATTATTAAAAGCGCCAGTTGAAGTGAATGGCAATTTAGTGTCCCAAATGCCGCAGTGACAGCAGGAGCAAGTTCGTAGCTGACAGTTCTGAATAATTGTTTCTCTTGCCCTATTAAAATTTCACTGAAATTTTTTTGAAAATTGAATAATTTTGAAAAAACTTCAGATTTACTCTTGCATCTCTTAGGTTCATTCAGGGTTGATGATTTTTAGCTTTGGTTAGAAATAGATTTTCAATCTTGGTTTGTTTGGGTTTTGTTGTTTTGTTTTGTTTTGTTTTTTGTTTTGTTTTGTTTTGTTTTTTGGCCAAAATGTGTATTCAGACTACCTTTACCTTGAGAGTAATCTGCTAATTCTGCCTGGAATTTTTTTGGATCCTTCTGGCTGGGCCACATCATGAGGGCCTCTTACTCTTTGGCTTCTGGTTGTGCAGTGAGCAACAGTCAAGCCATCAGGAGGTGGGAGGCACGTACCACTGAGATATATATTCTTTAGTTCCCTTCCTGTCGACTTGTCTGGGGCTGACTGATGATTGACCAGTTGTCACTGCTCCTCCCAAGGTGACCTTCTCATCATGACTCTTTAATTTCAATGGCTGGAAACCCAGGAACTGGAAGCCTATCTTTCCTCTGGTCCTTTCTGGAGACAGGTGGCAACAGCTTCACTGTTACTAGTCTTAGGGGGGACGGTCCTATTCTTTGTGGTTTCACCATACCATTTTTTAAATAGTCCCAAAGCCATCCAGAGATGATCCCAGTTTGATTTTTGCCATCAATTTCTTGCTAGTATTCTGACCCACACAGACCGGCTGGTAAACCTCACTTCAGGTGCTGCAAAATGGCATAATCCCATACAATGAATCCTGTATAATCCCCAATGGGGCAGAGATCCCCTACAACGTATCGAAGTCCACAAGAAGCACCCAAGGCTACCCAGGGAAAAACTATTTAAAAAAAAATTCTATTCCTGATTTTCAAGTTACTGTTATAAATGTTTTTCTAATAAAGAAAAAAAAAAGCCAAATTATGCAGAGAATTTGTTTCATTTTTCAGTCCCCTCCCTGCCCCCTCACACCCCCCGTAAGATATTCACCTTCTGTCATTACACATATGGGCCTGTATTCTTAACACTTAGCAGAACCTCATCCTTTAGCAAAGAGTTGCAAATAACTTTCTTGCTTCTGATATTAAAACCCTGTGTGTGAATTCAGGTTGCCACCTTAACATACTCTTTGTATTCCTTGTATTTTTAGTAATGTGCCCATACCTCACTCAGTCTGGCTGCATTTTGGCACTCTGTATTCAAAGCTGTCATCAGAAGGCTGCACCCTATTTAAACCTACTGTGACTGTCTTCTTTTAAAATCCCTCATTAATATCTATTTCTTAATGTGACATGTACTGTTAACATGTGGGGGTTATTTTGATATGACTTCCAAAGACATAAGCAACTCTTTTCCTGGGAAAACTTCCCAGTTTTTAAAAATCAGTGTATTTTATCTCTGTGGCACTCTCTAGAACATGGTGCTCATTTGTCTTATTATAAGAACATTATTCCCTCTCTCACCCCTCTTGCAGAGTGAGGAGGTTTGATCTAAAGCAGAAGAGACTTTCTTGGGAAGTGACTACCGTTGGGAATTTCCCTTCCTGATGAGTCAAAATCATAGAATGCTAGGGCTTCAGGGGCCTTAGCAAAATTTACTTTAAAGAGTTCCATTCATAGATGAAGAAACCCAGGGAGGCCAGAGTATTTGCTGAAGACTCCCTAGTTATTGGAAGAAGTAGAACTACGACCAGTGTCAAAATTCTTGGTCTAGTGCTTTTTGTACTATACCGTACTTTATTTTAAAGAAGTACAGTCAGTCCTCACTAATTTGTAGCAGGTATGTTCTACAGTGTCATTTCTAGTTACCAACCCCCAAATCACTGCGTTAAGAGAGAATAAAGGGTTAGGGTCCTGTGAGTCTCTGGTCACAACATTGTCAACACACATGGTGTGTTCCTCCTTAAGGACATTTTATGTGAACTACATTGTTGGTTCAACTAACTTTGAACCCATGGTCAACAGAACTATAACTCAGGGCTGAATGAGGCTTATCCAACACATACACCTTCTGCATAAGGTGCATAACAGCATTCTTCCTCTCAGGAACACTAGACCGTGCTTCAGCACTACACTTGAGGGACATTTTAAACAGTGAAATCAACAAAGAGGACAAAAATGTGCAAACTGTGGCACAACGTGGGCTGTGACAGGGCACTTACAGCACCAGAGCTGAAGCAAGAAGCAGTGTGTTCCCTTGTTCGCCTTAACTAGCAATGTACGCGCTGGGCCGCTCAGAATTTTCACCATTCTGCCTATGTCTGTGAATGACCACCAAAGAACACTTGTCTTTTAAAAAAATTCATCCTAAATCCTTCATTTTTAGAAAAATATTTTATTTATTTATTTGTCAGAGAGAAGGAGAGAGAGAGAGAGAGAGCACACAAGCAGGCAGAGAGGCAGGTAGAGGAGGAGAGAGAAGCAGGCTTCCTGCGGAGCAAGGAGGCCATGCGGGACTCGATCCCAGGACCCTGGAATCATGACCCGAGCCGAAGGCAGTGGCTTAACCCACTGAGCCACCCAGGCGTCCCAATCCTTCTTTTTTTTTTTTAAGTTTTATTTTTTAATTCCAGTTAGTTACCATACAGTGTTATATTAGTTGTGGGTGTACAATAGAGTAATTCAGCAGTTCCGTCATCACTCAGGGCTCACCACCACAGGGCACTCCTGAACACCTATCACCGATGTCACCCCTCCTCTCACCCCCCTCCCCTCTGTACTAGGTGCCTTCTCTGCTCCTGATCGCGACGACCCGTCTGCTTCCTTCCCTCACGTCTCTGACTGTTTCACTGAAGATGCTCTTCTGGACTACGCCTAATCCAGGGCTCAGTTCTCACTCTTCGTCTGGCTTAAACTCTAACACCATTTTATCACTGTAGCCTTCTTAAACCGTCTTCCTCGCTTGGCCATATACCACACGCTCCTGGTTTACTCCTGCCGCATGAGTGCTGCTTCTTAGTTCCCTTGATAGATTTTCCCTTTTCTCCCAATCTCTAAATATTAGAATGTCCAGGGCTTAACCTTTTGCTCTATTCTTCATAGGGCTCTCTAATACCATAGGTAGAAAGAATATATATTTAAAATTTCTTCCTGTTGGAGCACTGTCTGGGTCCAGCCCACGGTTCTCTCCCAGCTGCCTTGAGGTTTGAAAGGAGCACTGTCTCTGTGCAGTATAATCAGTTCTGGGGAAACATTTATACCACGTGGCTCCCAGATTTCTAGCTCCAGACTGGACTTCTCCTCTGAGCTCCAGAGTCAGACTCAAGTATTCAGCTGCCTTACGTGTGGAACCCGGTGATACCCGTAGGTACCCCTTGCTACTCCTTTACCCTGTACCTGTGAATGGACGTGCACAGCAATCCCCACCTGAGAAAGGTATTATTACCAAGAGCTCAGACCTGTCAAGTGTGAAGGTTTAGTTTAGTTGGTATCATTTGGTTAGCCCCCAGTACTTCCTACTCTCCTTTCACAGGTGTCAGACCGACAGCAGATACAAAAGTCTCTCCTGACTACTTCACTTCTTCCCCCTTTATGCTTCACAGGCACCCCCCCCCCCACGCTGTAAATCTCTTGCACATCTAATTCCATCTTGGCATCTACTTCTTTGAGGAACCAAATGACACAGAATGGAAACTGACCAACCGATAAAGGGCATCTACAGAGACCGTGCAACATCACGCTGAGTGCTTTAAAATAGAGAACAGGGCAAATACGAACACTCCCAGTGTTCCAATTCGACATTGCATTGGAGGTCCTAACCAGAGCAATAAGGCAAGAAAAAGGAATAAAAAGCATGCATACCAGATTAGACAAGATAAAACTACTTTTACTTATAGATGACAAGATTATCTATATTAATTCTAAGGGATCTATAAAAAACTTAGTAGAACTAATAAGTGAGTTTAGCAAGGTAGCAGTACACAAGACCACTGTATAAAATTGAGGTATGATTTTATATTCTGGAACTAAAATTAGAAATTGAAATTAAAAGAGTAATATAAATTATAATAGCATTAAAACCCATGAAATTCATAAATGTGTATTAGAAGCCACTTGAAACTTAAGATGCCCACTTACTTCCCTCAGTGCTATCTCAGCACACAGTACCTACATTCTGTCAGCTGTCCAGACCAAAGCCTAGGATGTATTCTTTACTTTTCCTGCCTACATCTCCCACCAGTCCATCAACAACGGTGGTGTTACTTTTGAAATACATCTTGAATCCTACTACTTTCACCACCTTTCCTAGAGCATTCCAACATTGTCTCCCCTTCAGGATCTCCTAACTGGTCTCTGTGCTTTCATCTGTGGTTTCAGGGGCCATGACCTCACAGGCAAATGTTTATCTGAGTGAGTATCCTAGCAGAACAATCCTGACTCCTGAGTGGAGGCTTCAAGGAACCTCAGTTTTCTGACTTGCTGGAGGGTGAGGGGCTGTGTGTGTGTGTGTGTGTGTAGGAAGGGGAGCAGTAATTTTCATCAGCAGAATTGTTTTAATCTTCATTTTATGGTATTTTTTTCTTAAATAAAGATTCCATACATCTCTGCATTTCTGTAGATGAGGTAGTGATGTGGGATGGTTTGCAGATCCCTAGTTCAAGAGTTCCCTCTGCTGTCAGTGTAGCAAAGTATGGATTCAGGGTTTTTGTTGGTTGGTTGATTGATTGACTTTTTTATTGGTTGCCTTGGTGAGTGTGTGTGTGTGTGTGTGTGTGTGTGTGTGTGTGTTGAGGACACTGATGGGAGGAAGAGTTGTTCATTCTTGGATGTTTGGGAACCCAACTTTCCCACTCTTGCTTTTCCCCCTATCACCCTGCAGTTTTGTAAGGCACTTACCTCTCCTTTGACACTGTTCCCTCCTTCCCCTTTTCTGGAAAAGTTGCTTTTCCAAGATGCCACCTCTTGTCCTGCACACACTAAATCTCTTCCCTGGTTCTGCTCTGGTGGACTAGGACTCCTTCGCCGCATTTTCACATGTAAGATGGACTTTCTCTTTCTGTGGTTTTAGATCAGTCTAGGGTCTTTGCCCTTTTCTCTCTCAGAGGCCTGGGGCAACAGGAGCATGAGGATGGCTGGCTGGGAGTTGACATATACTTTTTTGCTTGCAGTAATTTGAAGTTTGGACATTCTGAGTTTTAGTCACACTGAGGGCTTGTTTTTGTGCAGTTTTCTTTGTTACTACTTTTCTTTCTTTTTTGAGGAATGTGTTGAGAGATACAACTGACATAGCAACTCTTACCTTGGTTGTAGAATTCCTTAGTTCCTCACCTTGTAGCATTTGGTTAACACTGCGCATAAAAGGTTCTTTGCAATCAGAGCTGTATTCTGCTAGACGCATGGCTCAGTTGACCTCTGAGGGACCATCAGAAAAAGAGTCATATGGAATAAGGACTGATTTGGAAACATTTCAGAATCCGTGTCGGGGATGACTTGCTAATAATACTCATTTACCAAAAACTGAGATGAACATTTGGGAAATACTACCGAGTATGCCAAGAATTTCCATTACCATTTCTATGTAAGTGAAGGTCACTTTCTTCTATATCCTTGTGATTGAAGTTGATGGTACCTTACCTGGTTTCCATAACCAGAAATAGCACCGTAGAGTCCCCCAGCCTCCAACACACTGAACTTCCATCAAATAAAACATTCTACATGTCTCCTTCAGCAACGTGATAACGCTACAACCAGCCGTGGCTCAGTTCCTAGTGAAAACCCTCAGCTAGCACGACGATTTCTTTTAGCCCCAGTTGCCATCTTGTTTATAAGGAAACTGCAGCCATTTTCTTTACTGTGTATATAAGCTCTGTGGAGCTGTTTGTTTGGTTTTTAACAAAGACAATACAAAAATAAATTGGGCCTCGATTTGGTTTAGGAAAGCAGTCCTTGGAGCCACGGCCGCGTTACTGACTGATCGGTGATCACTGCATTTATGAGGTACACAGTTTATTCTCTTGCTCGCCACACAATAGGCCCCGCAAGTTAAAGAGCTCCAAGTTTCAAGGACTGGAGTTTTTGGGTGCCTGCCAGGACAGATCTGTTTAGCAAACAAGCTGGAGGGTGCTTATTAGTAGGTTGTGGCTTGCAGACCATGAAGCCCCTGGGGCCAGATGCACTGATGAAATGGCGGAGCCGTACACCGGCGAGGCCATTGGATGAAAAGGAAAACAGCACCACATTACTAAATAGGCTTCTCGTAGGCCTTAATTAAGCCCCTGTAAATGACTTCTTTTGTGACTCTTTCTGTTGGTCCAGAAGACAGGCTATTAAAGATTAACATAGGAACTATTTTTCAAATTAGAATGTAGACAATTCTGATGAGTTACAGCTATATTATTCATATTACAAGAATAAGCCCTGGTTAGATTGGGAAAGTGAAGAGTCATATTTCTAGTGGAACAAAACACGTCTTATTTTCTCTAGTTGCATTTCTTTAAAAAAAAAAATTGTTGGTCTTCTCTGTCCCCTGCTTAGATTTTTGTTTCTGTTGAGTGACTCAAGGTGGCTTGAGGCTTTAAAATTAATGCCTGGTACAGTATTATTGAGGCTTTAGAAGAATGAAGCTAGTCTGATCTCTGTTAGGAAAAAAAAACAAAAAAATCTGGGTAATGTCACTTTTTGCCATTCTTGGTCTTACACATTTTCTTCTGCTGCCTCCACTAGTTAGCTCTAAATGTCAAGTTAATAGCATAGAATGTACCTTATGAGTGTTGTTATATTTTAATAGAAGGAATTTCCAAAAATACAGATGCAGGGCTGGAGAAATTTTTGAGTCAGCCTGGGTCATTTCTGTGAATCCTATTAGTAAAAGCTTTTGTGTCTCTTGTCCTGCTCTGACTGGTTGATAATTCATTCTTTTAAAGTTAAAGGACGATTGTACATTAAATACCAAACTCATAAAGTTATGTACATGTGTGGGATAGGGCAGGAGAGACTTGAGAACACACAGTAATACTTGCTAAAATGAATCATGAGTGCTCTTCAGTACAATTTGCATTCAAGGCAGAATCATCCGTATTATGATGATATGACAAAAGAACAGTATAGAACAGTTTTAAAAATGCTAATGATGTTTTACTCCCAAAGTTGAGAAATTCTGGTAAAGGGACCAAACTAAAAATAATTTTTATTTCCAGTTTTATGATATTATTGGACTTACACTTCACCATTTGTAACATTGGCATGACTAAAGTAATTTGGGGGATTTTGGGGGGAGGAAAATATTTATATAGAAAAATATAATCCTCGAAAGTGTGACTATTATGTCAGCTGTAATATGTGTTGATAAAAATTGGCCATATTTATTCTCACCAAAACATTTAACCAAACCCAATGCATCATAACAACCACCATGCTTTTCTTCTTTTACTTAGACCTCAAAACCATTTTACTCGTAGCAATGAAACTGTTCATTTTTTATTTATTGACTTTAGAGCTGTATTTGTACATGTGGGTCATTTTACTATTTTAATGAGCTTATCTGATAGAAATTAGGTATTTTAGAAGATGCTTAAGCTTGTGCAGTCTAGAGCATGCAAATTTCATTGGGTCCAAAAGTTCAGAACCTGGAGTAAATTAACGTAGAGGAAGTGGGCTGTGAACTTGAAGCTTAACTACCAAAAATGCGTAAGAAGCAGAAATTCCTCCTTCAGTCTCTGTCACTTGTTTCAATCTAACATGTATTTTTTGAATCTCTGTAATGTTCCCACCTCAGTGCTTGATTCCAGTGAGACTAAGACCGGATCCCTACTTTCACAGAGCTCACAGTGTTGTAGGGAAAACAGACAAGTTAACATGTAACCGTAGTGGAAGGGAGAGCCTGCAAACCATAGAGATCCTTGGAGGTAGCCCAAAGGAAGTGGCGACTTCCACAGAGGCCTGTGGCAGGAGAGGCATGGGAAGCGTCTCTGAGGGGAGGCTCTCTGAAGTGATCTCAGCAGAGTCAGTTGGAGTTGGCCAGTCACAGAAAGGCAGAAGATATTTAGGGAGAGGGCCCACTGTGTGCAAAGTCACAGTGGGTGAAAGAGGAAACATGTCTGATGGCACTGGAGAGTGGGGTGAATGGAGGGGAGCATGAGGACCCAAAGATGTAGAGGTTGGTCAGGAGTTAGGGTGGGAGGACTCTCGGGCGCCATGTTAAGACTTTGCTTTTTGAGGTGACAGATCACATGAAGAGTTGACATAATTGGATTTGTGTGGTTGCATTTTAATAATATTTTTTCTTTTATATAAATAAAACACATTAAATGCATATAATAGAAATCCCAAAATACGAATACTCCAACAACTCAGAGATAACTGTTGTTAACATCTTTGTATTGATTTTTCTGATCAGTCTTCTACATATGTGTGTAACATAGTATGTATCTGTGTGTGTACATACACATATATACACGTGCATATATTAAATGGCCTCATACTGTACTTTCTGTTTAATAACCTGTCTTTTCACATAACAGTGAGTGTATTTTGAACATTTCCCCATCACTTTTCTTCTGCAAAATGATTTTTAACAAGTGCATAGCATTCTATCATGTCAAAGTATTCCAACTGAGAAATAATTATTGGATATTTGTATTATTTCCATGTGTTTTGCTATCGTAAACAACAGCCCATGAAACATCATTGTATATATGTGTTTTTGTGCCCATATCTGATTAAAGTTCTTAAGATATATTCCTAAAGTAATTGCTGATGGAAGGATTAGGAACAATTACAATGACTTCGATACATATTGCCAGATTGTCCTCCAGAAAACATGAAAATTGTCCTGGAGGTGGGGTGCCTGGGTGGTCCAGTCAGTTAGTGTCTGACTCCAGGTTTCGAATCAGGTGGTGATCTCATAGTCTTGAGATCGAACCCCACGTCCGGCTCCTTGCTCAGACTCCTTGAGTCTGCTTGAGATTCTTGGTCCTTCTCCCTCTGACGCCACCTTGTGCTTTCTCACTCATAAATAAACAAATCTTCCAAAAAGAGAGAGAGAGAGAAGTGTCTTGGAGAGGGGTGGGGTTATAGGCCCAAGTGACGTATTAGGAGACTATTGTTGGTAATGACCTAAGAATGATCAGTGACTTATTGAATGTGATAGATCAAAAAATGAAGGCATCTGCAAAAGATCTTGTAATTATCTTGACTTTTCTGTCAACCTAAACGGACTGAGACAACCTTGAAGTCAGAAGCTATGTCTTTGTTCTTTTTTTTTCCTCTAGTCTAAACACACTACCTGGCACATGATATGTGCTAAATAAATATTTGATATATGGCTGATTTAAAAAAAACAAAGAAGAAGGAAGACATCCGGGATGTCCTCCAGCTTCCTATCTTAAATGGCAGGAAACATGGAAATACCCAAATGAAAAAGACTGTGCAAGAAGAATAACTTGATTCCTTTAAAGTCCTATATTATGTGCTCCAAGTTTTCTTAGGAATGAATATTCTGCCTTACTCATTATCCCTTATATCACCAACTTTTCAACTTCTTTTGATCCAAATGCTGAGACTCAAACCATTAGAAAAATTCTCTTTTATCAAAAATCCTTTTGGGATGCCTGGGTGGCTTAGTTGGTTAAGCGGCTGCCTTCGGCTCAGGTCATGATCCCAGCGTCCTGGGATCGAGTCCCACATCAGGCTCCTTGCTCGGCAGGGAGCCTGCTTCTCCCCCTGCTTCTGCCTGTGCTAGCTCGCTCTCTCTCCCTCTCTCTCTGACAAATAAATAAATTTAAAAAAATCCTTTTGTTTTATTCTCTGTTAGTTAATGGCCCCACTTTATTCAAGTGAACATTTACTGAGTCATTTCTTTATGCTAAGCTCTTTATGTGGTGCTTATAGAGAGGGCAGGAAGAGGGCGACAGGAAAACTCGAGGATGTGTACTTGCAACCGCCTGGGGCAGGCACTTTATCTCCATGGCCCTAAAAGAAGGAATTCAGTATTGGGACGCCTGGGTGGCTCAGTTGGTTAAGCAGCTGCCTTCGGCTCAGGTCATGATCCCAGCATCCTGGGATCGAGTCCCACATCGGGCTCCTTGCTCGGCAGAGAGCCTGCTTCACCCTCTGCCTCTGCCTGCCACTCTGTCTGCCTGTGCTCGCTCTCTCTCTCTCCTTCTCTCTCTGATAAATAAATTAAAAAAAAAAAAAAAAAGAAGGAATTCAGTATCAACCAAAGGCAGAACGGCACTGATGTTGCTTCCAAGCCTGGCATGTGCTTTTTCTGATACAGAATTTTGGAGCTAGGAAAAATCTTTTTGTCTAAGCTTTCTCCTTTTATAGATGAAAAACTGAGCTTGATGCCTAAAATGAAGTTTTCAGAGTGCTACCGGCGAATAGAACTTGGATGTTGCGACTCTCGACTCTCATCTCACATCCTTTTCTTGCCTCTTGCTGCCTCTCCCATCCTGGGCAGTCCTGAGCCCAGAGCCAGCAGTTTAAAGGCAACACCTCTTTCTTAAGGTGGACTCAGAGACTCGACTTGAGAGCACTTGCCTAGGTCTCAGTTAAATACAAAGGGAGTTCTAATTATTTACGACATTTCTTGTTTTGAGCAGGGAAAGTTTCCATAGTTAAATCTCTCCCTCAGCACATATTTCCCAGTCACTGCCACACACCAGCCGCTGTGTTCTGTGCTGGGGAGATCACAAACATCAGGACAAGATCCTTGCTTCCCAGCACATACAGTACCAGCATCTTCATCTAGGATGGGAAGCAAGTGGTTATGCTGCGGAGCTCTGGGCATTAAGATGCTGGAAATTCAGGGTTTCCGGAAAGCTGCAAAAGAACACCTGAGGCACACATCAGCATCAGACAAGTCTTCACAAAGGAATTGGCCTCTTTGGGAGAAAGGGAACCAGTAAAGTAGGAGATGGAAAACCGAGTGCTCTGGGTTGAAGGAACATGGAGCGAGATAACGAAGCACTAGTGGTTTTTTTCCTCTCTGTTTTTATTGAAGTATAGTCGACATAAAATGTCATATTAGTTTCAGGTATATAGCATAGTGATATGACAGTTCCATGCATTATGAAATGTTCACCAGGATAAGTGTAGTCACCATACAATGTTATTACAGTAGTATTGACGGCATTCCTTATGCTGTGACTTATTTATTTTTTAATAAATAAGTTTATACCTTTTAAACCTCTTTATTTCACCCACCATCCATTGTATGTATAAGTGTGTGCACGTGCGTGTGTTCATGTGTGTGTGCATGTGTGCGCACATGTGTGTGCGCACACGCGCGTGTGTGCATGTGTTCATGTGTGTGTGTGTGTGTGTGTGTGTGTGTGGTATCTGCTTTATCCATTCATCTGTCGCTGGGCTCTTAGGTTGCCTCCACAGCTTGGCTATTGTACATGATGCTGCAATAGTGTAACTGAAAGACTTCTAGCACGTCTAGGCAGGAGGAATCATGGTGACCCCCAGATTTCCAGCTTGTGCACTCCATGGATGGTGGTATGGTGGTATGGCTCACACCAGGGTGGCCCCTCATTATTCAGAACAGAAGAAACAAGCCACAGCTAATTGCTCCCAGCATGATCCTAGCAATACAGAGAGGTGGGGGGATCCTTCATGCCCGTGTCACTATGCGGGCTACCACGCGTTCACAATGAATGTGGTTGGGATAATCAGTATTTAAAGGATGCTTGCGGAGCCGCATACTATCTCATTTAGTCCTCACAGGAGGTGCATGTGATTAGGTTTCATCTTTTGCTCAAGATCATAAAGCTGGTGAGTGACAGGGTCAGAATGCAAACCCAGATTTAAAATCTCTGAGTAGAGTTGCATGACAGTGCCTTTAGGTAGACCCTTGAGCCATCCTGCCTAAACATTAGAGAGAAGTTAAATAATCCCATTCATCTGTTGAGTATTTGCTAGCTTATGGGCTAATTATTTTTATTATCAAATTAGAAAAATCACCTTCATGGAACAAATGAAGAAAAATTCTTTCCCTTCTCTTCTCCAACTTCCCACTTCTAAGCCTGAGTTCCTTACGTTTTGCCCAAAAGGTAATTATTTCTCAGTCAAAACTGGGATCAATGAGTAATATACCTCTCAATACAACAGCTTTCCTGGGGAGTAGGTCTGAGACTTGGAAACTGTGAAACCATTTCAGGAGTTTGAGTCTTTTGGTTTTTCATACAAGTGTTTCTCTGAGTATGGTATCAAACCACTGAGCAGTGTAGGAATCTCACAGCTTGGCTTTGGGTTTTAGATCGGGGAATCCTAACTGAGGCACCACCAGGGCCACCGGTGTTCTGGGACTGGCTTACCTGGGTGCTGGAATTTTGACCCCTCAGACCTGCATGGGATCAGCTCTGGCTAGATCCACACCATCACTTCTGTCCGAGACCAGTGTCGTCCACTACTCCCTGTAATCCATACAGGTACATTGTTATTAATGTGACTTGGGTGAACACGATTGGGAGGCAAGGTTAGAGCAGTGGTTTTCTAGTGTGGATCAGGGTCAGGATCCCTTAGAGAATAGTTTAAAAAAGAGAGAGAGAGAGAAAGAGACACCGAACTCCTAGGCTGCCCCTAGATTCCCAGAATCAAATTCTTTGGCTCTTACGGCCCGGTAATGTGCTTATCAGAAACTTCTTTGGTGACTCTGGTCTTCTTGGTCTACAGATCAGGGTTTGGAAGCCTCTGGATTGTATGCATGTGCTTTGGGATGAGACATACCTGCTCCAAACCATAGGCCCATCCCTATTACCGCATAAATTATATGAACTCTTTGAGCCTCTGTAAAATGTAGGCAAAAACAAACCATGCAGAGGGAGGTAGTACATGGCACAATGCCTG
This sequence comes from Mellivora capensis, assembly GCA_004024625.1. NCBI lineage: Eukaryota > Metazoa > Chordata > Mammalia > Carnivora > Mustelidae > Mellivora > Mellivora capensis. The sequence continues at coordinate 68,671 of PISX010008570.1, forward strand.
GTCCTGAGCAGCACAAAATAAGTCATAGTCATTTTCATCACTGCTGTTTGCCCTGGCTGGTATTTAAAGACCAGTATGAATGTAGTCTTCCAGGGCCGCCCACTCCTTTTCTCTTTATCACTTAAGGTTCAGTCCACTGAACAACTATCCCTGGGCTGTATATATTTAGCAGTCTGGGCCCCTCTGGAGATGGGCCTGCACTCACCACTCTACCCTCCACCTCCAGGGTCCCAGATTTTCTAGCGTAGAGCATAGCTGGAGACCACAGGGAAGAGAGCCATGCTAATGGGCTCACCACAAGCTGACTACAGCTTTAGTCATTACCTGAGCCAACCCAGCTGTGACCAATTTTGATATAGGGAGAAATAGCACTTGATATATTCCACAGGTTAAAAAAATAAGAACTTTTATTTCCTTTGCTAACATAGACAAACTCTTGTACGTTGTAAGTCTACCTTCTTGTGTTTAGGCACTTTGCTTTGCATTAAATTCTGCCTTTGACCAAGACTTCCTAAAATATTAATAAGATGTCAAGCTTCTGCTAGATAAGTAAAATCTTTCTTGGTCAAAATGAAGAACAGTACCATCTTTTATAAGGTTCAACTGCAGCAAATGATTAAAAGGCAGCAGCACTTTTAAAGATAAAAGTTTATAATTAGCATGGAAGTTCTATAATTTAAAATGGAAAGTTTGTGGAGCTATAGGAAAGCTGGATAAACCTCAGCTACAAAATAACAGGTTTCATATGTTGAAAATATCAGCCATTTAACCCAAAGTGAACCAATTATAACACATTTCGTCTAATACATGGGTCTGAAACTCAGAGGTAAACCCAGTGACCTGATAGGAAGTAAGTCATATCTTTAACAGTACTTTCCAAAATTTTGCCATCTATTGCTCTCCAAATTTATAATTCCAAATTTGTATTCCATTTGAGTTCTTGGGTTCAATGTTATTTCTTATTTTAATAAGATAAGAGCACTTACATGGTATAGCGCATTGAAGTTTGTCATCTATGTAATAACATGTATTACTTATCTAATTATTATTCTCCAGACAGATAACTTTCTCATAGTCATCTGGGATCTATTGGGAATAGTGTGACGTGGGTTTTGACTTAGAGTTAGTTTTATTCCAGGGTTACCTCACTTGGGTATATCAAAAGTATACCTTGCAGATTGGCAGGTAATAAATGAGTATTGTCAAAGAAGCGTCAATTATTTTAGAATATATTCTTCTAATCAGCTGCCATGAGCTCAATGCATGGTAGGTGGCTTATCAAATGTCTGTCTGTATTCTTTCATTTGGAGTGTGTCAGCTGAACCTATGCAATGATGAAACTCAATCTCAGGCTAAAGTAATAGAATTTTACTACCTAAAATATAAAGAAATTTTTTCTTTCTTTCTTTCTTTCTTTCTTTCTTCTTTTTTTTTTTTTAAGGGTGGGAGGTAAGGGAGCTTAGGTGATGAATGAATCACTGTGCAGTGCCAATTCCTTTTGCCCACCACCCCCAAGAATTACTTTAAAATTGGGATCACTAGGTTCCCAAGCTCAATGGCACTCCAGGAAATTATTTGAACCATGCAGTGATATGAGTATCATTTTATTCATAGTTCATGAGAAAGAAAACTAAATTTGACTACCAGAGATTTCCTTCTAGAAAACCAGTTTGTTTTTACCAACGTGATCATATCTCTATCTGCACTCATGATGAATGGTGGAGATAGCCCCCCGGCTTCCTTCTGGGGTCCGCAGTGAGTTTGGGATACTTCCCCAGCCATTCTGGCATGCCCCACATTAGTTTTCAGTTTTTAACTGAAATTTTCCCAATGGTCTACTAAGTAAAATGTAGAATTTATGTTTCATAACTATTCATGCTGCAAACTAAGACTTCAGTCAGATCTTTCTCACATATGAAGTCAACAGGAGCCTAGGGCTTTCCGTGAACGTACCAGGGCAAGGAGAGCCTTCGATTGCTTGGTTTATCTTTCATGTACTAGCTATTCTTTATCTGAACTTCTACTACACTGTATTTTAATATAAGTTGTTTTATTGTCAATTCTGTGTTTGTGAGGTTACATTCTGCACCTGGCTAATATTAAAAGCTCTTGGGTACAGAAATTGGGTTCAGTATTCCTGCAACATTGGATTAGGAATATAGTATTTTACAAACACTTACTGGCTGAATTATAGAAATTGATTGCAACCTAACTGGATTTGCTTTAATTTTCTCCCTTATATATGCATGCATAAGCTCATTGGAGTTGTAGGAAGACTCAAACCCTGATCAGCCACACAGTAAGAATGGAGCTGCCTGTAAATTCTGGGAGACTTTAGGCTCAGAAAAACCTGTGCAGTCAAATGAATATAAAATCGAATGGACAGGAGGCCTGAAGTAAAGATAGAAAGCTGATGTACTTGTGCATTGGGGAGGAGGGTGTCCTGGGGGGGGGTCTTGAGGTAGCACAGTATCCGGGACAAAGATATTATTATCCAGTTTAAGGCTCTTTTTCAAAATCCTGTCACCTGAGTCATATTCTTGCCCAAGGCACAAAGTGATGGTCACTGTTGGCTGAATATTTCCTGTGCTTATAGGCCTCTAGGTTAGTGTTTCTCTTTGTATTAGTGTTTCCACTATAGATTACTGAAGCTGATTATATCACATTCTGGAATAAAAGGTTTTCCATTTTTAGGTTATCATTTTGACTGCACATTATTTTAGTCAAATCAAGATCAGTCTAGAGAAAGGGAAAGCAGCGTCAACATGGAGGAAGCACCAACTCCACTGAGGAAATACAAGTCAGCATGTGGTAAATTTTAATGAAGCGATCATCATAAAAGATTACAGACTCAGTGGAAAAAAGAAAACCACAGAAACGTTTATCTGTTTGTGGAGAAGCTTAAGTACAACCATTGCTTAGAGTTTAAAGTTATTCCTAGATATGCCACCTGTCTTATTGCCACATTTTTAGAAAGTATATGCATTTTCTCAAAAGTTGTTCTTTACTGGATTAATAATTTCTAGAAAGAAATTATGTGTATCTCCATGCTTATAAGTGAAATATTCCTTAAACATTATGTGACTGATATTCTCTGAAATCTGCCCTTCCCTTAGGCCCTCCTTCCCCTGTCAGCTAAATTGACACCTAACCTGAGACTCAATAAAAGTGTTCTTATTCAACATTTTGGATAATTAATCCAGAGAATTTGGAAATTGCCAGTATTAACTGAGGGGAGGAGGGTAGGGCTGTGGCCTGCTGTGTGTCCCTGAAGTCTGTGGCAGTATATGCATTATCCTCATCCATACGTTCAGAGTCTTCCTATGAAGTTGCACAGAATTCAGTAAAAAATGTCACCTGTGTGGTACATGCTTGTGTAGATCTTATTTAAGGTTACATACTGGAGGTGGTTAGCAAGCTAACTGCTTTATCCAAAAGATGTGGGACTTAAGGTGCCCTAGCTCTGGAAGGCAGGGCAGTTCATAGCGCCATCTGTCTTCAGCAAAAATTACTGCACCCCCTCCCACCTCGTTCTCAACTGAGTGATGATGATCTTGCCCTCTGCCAGCCAAAGGTTTGTCTAATGAGTTGTGAAAGTTGCTTCCTTTGCAAGCTGGCCTCTGCCCACAGTAGAATAATTAAGTAATCACTGCTATCATGTGAATTCAGCCTAATGTGGCAATGTTTGGGTCCATCTGGGAAGAGTTTGGCATAGGCGATTAATTACTGAAAGTATAAATGTCATCTCATTCTTTGGCAACTGATAACAACAACAGTTACCCGTCATCCCTTTACCTGATTGTGTTTGTGAAGAATCCATAGGCCTCTGCCTCTAGACTATGGATTATACTAACAATTAAAGCAGACACAGATTTTGCCCTCCGGACATCTACAAGGGAAAACAGATACGCGATCATCAGATGCACAAACTGAACACTTCTCAGTCCTCTTGCTTTTCAAACATATGACTTTGCTGGCTGCCAGATATCCCTGAGCAAACTGCTGTAGACAGTGTGAGCTCTAAGACAAAAGACGGAGGATTATGATTTCCACAGGAAATTGAAAGTCTTAATGCCTTAGTTAGGTTTTACCCAAAGGGTCTGTGCATACAAAAATGCATTCGGGATTGAAGGGAAACACTGTCAAGCATGTGAATGGGCCACTGCATCCTTCCACCAGCCAATAACCTACTCCCAGAAGAAAGCCCGAGAGTACCAGATTCCAGTAGGATCTTTCAGGCCACTTAGCCAACTTCCCACTTATATGAAGTCTCAGTCACATGGGATTGTCACTGAGGGTGTTCAAACAAGCCTATTAAAGCTGTAGCAAATTTAAATTTAATATACCTCTGAGTGATACACTGGATTTGAACTTCAATTTAATTGGAAATATGAATATTTGAGTAGTGAGAAAGGACTCTACCATTTATCATCCTTCTAGCTTGAATAAGCAGTAAGCCAAGGCCTTTCATTTGCATTATGACTCATCACAGTCATTTGTTCTGCTCTGCTCTTTATTTTAGTAACTTCTCCAAATACAAACTCTATTTTAATGCATTATTCCCAATTTATGTAATATCATTGTGCTTTTTATGGAATGGCATTCTATTGCTGTTTTAATTTGGAAGGAACTGGAAGATAATTCTTCTTGGAAAGGATTGTGATGAATCAGATCTAAGTCTTAAAAGCTCATGTAGTTTTGGATGCAAAACTTCAGACCTAAATGGAGTTGTAGAGTGGGAGGAGAGATGAAAAGGTCTTCGGTCTTTGAACAAAATGTGTCCCTTCCTTACAGTTGCAGAATGGGGCACCCAAACGATGTCATTGATTGAATAATCTGTCTTGAATTCCTAGAGGACAGATTATCTTCTCTGTGTTCTGAAAAGAACTTACAATATACTTCTATAGAAGAATTCTCACTGTAGCATTTGATGATAAGCAGTCCATTTTGGGTAGGTGTTCTCTTACCGAAAGATCTGCACAGGACACTGAGAAATCTATTCTATGCTGCCAGTTTTGTTTTAGCCCAAGAATTTGGTCACATTTTTTGCCAATATATGTAATGTATATATGACTTGATTATCATTGCTCAGTTAAACAATGCTTTCCTGAATATTTTTGCCTTAATCTATTTGTAAATAGATTAGGATATTTTCAAAGTTTTGGTGAGCTACAGCCCTGTCCATACAAACACTGTGTCTGGTAAATAATGTAGTATAATTTTATATGGAATCTGGAATCTGTTAGAAAGTCAAATCTCAGGGGTGCCTGGGTGGCTCAGGTGTTAAATATCTGCCTTTGCTTCAGGTCATAATCTCGGAGTCCTAGGATTGAGCCCTCCCCCACCCCAAAATCAGGCTCCTGGCTCAGCAGGGAGCCTACTTCTCCCTCTGCTTACAACTCCCCTAGTCATGCTTGTGTGCCCTCTCACTCTCACTCTCTCTCTCTCTCTCTGTGTCACATAAACAAAAACCTTAAAAAAAAAAAAAAAGAAGAAGAAAGTAAGTCAGATCTCAGAATGGAACCAGAGTTGTAGGTTCATGTAGTCTGATCTTTCCCATGCAGTGTCTTTTTGTAGCCACAATGTATAGCATACCTATATTAGCCAAGGTTCTGCACAGAAATAGGACCAATAAGATGTGTGTGTGTGTGTGTGTGTGTGTGTGTGTGTGTAGAGAGAGAGAAAAAATATTTAAAGAATTGGCTGTCATAATTATGGAGGCTGGCAAGTCCAAAATCTGCAGGGTGGCCTGAGGGCCTGGAGACTGAAGAGCTGATATTGTGGTTCAAGTTTGAAGGTTGTCTGCTGGTAGAATTCTTACCTGCTTGGGGTGGGGGAAAGGAGAGAAGGAGCAGGTGAAAGCAAGATTGGGAATGGGGGAGGGGGAAGGTTGTGTAGCAGGGAGGAGAGAGCTGGGAGATCACACACAGAGATTTGTCCCAAGGACATTTCCTGGGACATTTGAGTAGCAAGAAAAGGCTCTACCATTTATCGTCCTTCAATCATTTCTTTGCCAAGATCAAAAAAGTTATATGCCATCTTTAACAGGTGCCCTCCCTTCTGTAATGGCATGGGAAGCAGGCAGCGCATGCCGATTTTGAACAGCTCGTACTGTTGGGAAATTTCCTCCTATTGTGTCAAAATCTTCTCTGAAACTTGACTCATTCTCTTACATCTGCCTCCAGGATCAATGAGTCTTTGATACCTATCATGGCCCTTTAAATACATGAGTACTACAGTCTCCTAAATCCCATCTTTCCCAGTTTAAAGCCCCAAGTTCTCTCAATCAGTCTTTAGATGACATGATTTCCGGATTCTTCTCTCTTTTAATTGGCCTTCTGGACACTTGATAGATTTAAATGTTAATATGGCTCAGAACTGACCTGAGTACAGCAGCCAAAAAACTGTCTGGCTTGTAACTAGCAAAGTGGAGTTACTACCATTTTGTCTTATGACTTATGCTTATTAGCATGACAGTTGTATTTGCGTTTGCTTTTTAAGCCACCATTTACACGATTTGGTCCTATTGAGATTATAACAACTCAACTCTCCTGGTCTTTTTCATTATAATTATTGCCAGTCAAGGACCATTCCTTCCTTACTTTTCCATCTTCATTGTTAAATTTTATCTGGTCAGTCTGTTCTGGTCTTTCAAAATCTAGCTGTCTGATAATTACATAAAATATCCAGGACCCAGAAACATTAAAGTTCTAATATAAAATGCTGCTGAGTGTGAGCAATGAAACCAAATAAACGTACATTTAAGTAAAAACAATCAGTATTACATTTGTACAAAATTGAATGCAAAAATAAAATAATTCCTTTGAAAGGAAATATAAAAATATTTTAAAAGTTATAAAATGGAAAATTAATAATTTAGTAGTAATGCTCTAGATCTAATCCCAGATTATATCATAAAGACCAGAAAGTGAAGGAGGTAAGGGATAGAGAGAATATAAACATACCAAATTCCTAATATCACATAATGAGAATCAGAGGTTTTGTTTGAATTTGGTATTTTGTGAAATATAGGTTCACATATGATTTGAAAAACTTAGAAGCAATCACAAGTAAAATAAAAAAAATAAGATGTCTGTGTTCCAAATCGCCGTGGAAGATAAAAGCAATCAAAACACCAATTATAGACCAAAACACAGCCACACACAAGATAAACAGCAAGACATTACTCGGAAACAAAAGGAATAAACAAAATCCTAGAGGTAAAGCCAAATACCAGATATAACAATTGAAGCAGCTTTGTAAGCTTTCCAGTGAAAAAGCATATATTCTTTAGGATGAGTGTAAAATAGAGAACAGGAAGATTTAAAACAAAATGATAGAAATGTTTACTACAAAAACATAAAAAATTACAACAAATCGAACCGAAGACGGTTAATATGTTTGAAATACAAAGGCCACATAAAAATTGAGAAGGAAAATAATATTTCCATTAGAATTTCCATTAGAAAAATGAATAAGAGCCAGTAACAGACAATTCACAGAAGAAACACAAATAATAATATTTGTATGGAAAAACACTCCCGTGTCACTCTAGTCAATAAAATCCTAACCAAATTAAATCATTTGCTTGGTCAAATGATGTTATTGCCTACCAAATCAACAAAGAATTTGAAAAGTAAAGATCATTTTGAATCGTGGGAAAATGGGTTTTTTCCTCAAACTACTGCTGGTGATAATGTAAATTGGTGTGAGCTTTTGGAGAATTAGTTTGGTACTGTGTATCAGGAATCTTTAAAACATCTTTTTACTCACTAATTTCACTTCTAGAAATCTATCAGAAATAACCTAAAAATAATCAGAAATGAAGATAAATATTTCTGAATAATAAATCACAAAATTATTTATATAAAAACAAAAAATTCAGAGTAATAGAGTAATAACTGAATAAATTATAATGTGTTACCAATTCACTAGAAATTATGTTAATAGAATTTTAAATGACATGGAGTCAAAGATTATAATCAGGTGCCAAATGAATAAAATGTATGGTTTCCATTGTAAAAATATGTGTGTGTGTGTGTGTGTGTATGTGTTTCTTGAATGCTCAGGTGCATTTTTCATATTTTAGTGCTTCATAAATTAGGATGAATTATACATTTAATATATTTCCTTTCTCAACCCCAAAAGCTGTTTTTATATTGATGCATTATCTCAAAATGAATTGCATCTTGGAGTCAAGAAAGAACTGCATGTCTGCATGCTTTAAAAAATATTGCTGGGGCACCCGGGTGGCTCAGTGGGTAAAAGCCTCTGCCTTCTGCTCAGGTAATGATCTCAGGGTTCTGGGATCGAGCCCCGCATCGGGCTCTCTGCTCAGCAGGGAGCCTGCTTCCTCCTCTCTCTCTGCCTGCCTCTCTGCCTACTTGTGATCTCTCTCTGTCAAATAAATAAATAAAATCTAATATATATATATATATATATGTATATATATATATATATTGCTTATGTATTTAGAAAAGAAATAATTTTTCTAAAAGAAAAAGTCCTTTGTGGCTAACAGTGGCTTAAGGGTTGCCTCTCATGTTGGTATTTAAAGAGTCTAGTAAGAGTTCCTCTGTGCCATGTTTGTAGTATGTGTTCATTACTTGTCCAGCTTTTACTTTATTTACTAAAAAGGGAATGAAGCCATTTGGAGTGGATTTTCACTGAATACATACCAGAGCCTTCTGATCAGCATTTTGTTTTGTAAGGTCAGCAGCCCACCTGTTTAATAGTTGTCTCTGGGATTTTTCAAATAACCACATCATGTCTTCTTATTTAGTTTCTAGACTCTGCTCCCAAACCCTGTATGACCCACCTTCTGAAGAAGCCGAAGTGAATCTGTTCTGTCCCAGGCTCCTGATATATCTCAGGGTCTCCTTGATTCAATGATAACCCTAAGTCACCTCGCAATCATGCCTAGAAGCTCACTTAGAATCCTGGGGTGCAAGTCCTCCGGAGATGGAGTATAGGATTCATTTAAGCAGCACATTCCTTCTCAAAATTCATGTACCCTTTTAACCCATGTTGGACTTCCTAAGTTTTGAAGATAATTTTCCTTGATTGAAATGCTTCTCTCATCTACCAGCATTATACTGTCGTCTCCAGCACTGTACATTTTACTTCTTGTTCACATCTGTGATGTAAACAGAGTGGAAATGATAGGTTTTATTGCCTCTGTCACTTTTGTAAGCTTTGGCTTATCAGCACATTAACGATTCTGACAATCTTCTTATACATTTCACAATTTGTGTCCTTGGTTATATGACTTTCCTTGCATTTTTATATGTATTCTTCCAAAATCTAAACTCATCAGAGAGTTTCTGAGTGGTCTTATGGACGTCTTTATCTCTGCATTTACTTATCATGATGTGTCAAAATTTCATTTTTAGAGCCCCCATCTCTATTAAGCCATGTTCTCCTTCAAAACCTCTCCTAAAGCCATAGTTGAACTTTCTCTAAATTGCTTTTTAATTTTTTTTTAATTCTAAAGGCATTTGATTCATGCTTGACTTTGATCAAAAGCCTGCATATTAGCTATTAACAGTCCCAAGATGGCGTGATCATTTACCCTGTAGTCTGTTGCTTTTGTGGTTCCTGAAAATGAAAGATTTAATTGAATAGTATACTTTGTCAAGATAATTAGGCTAAGTAATTGATATCAGCGAGTAGCTATGTGGCAGGGGTCTGCTTGGTCCCGATTGCTCAGTTTTATTCTGTAACAAGGGGAGAGCTGTCAATCTTGGCGTTTGCCCTCAGGGAAACGCAACATGACTGGTCCGGCAAATTCAACTACAGCTTCATTTGAAAAACTTTAAAGTCTCCATTCATGTCATGTAGAAGCATACAGGGTATACATGCAGCACACTGAAATCGAGACTCCAAAGTACCTCAACATGCTTCTCCAGGGCCCTGTAATTCATGACCACAATGAGCAGAACAGCAGTGTTCCTTGTTTATTCCATCTGAGTAACTCAATAGTAGTAAAATTAAAACTTCATAAACAAGAAGACATTGAACTCTTTAACAAAGTCAACTATGTTGTGAAAAAGCCCAAATGGGTTTTTCGATGCAGACATTTTGTCGAGACACTTAATTTGTTTGTCAGACCCAAAATGTGGGAGTTTCAACAATTGTTATTTCTTTTCCATGTGGGATGTAACAATTTAACAATGTATATTGTTAGCATTTTGTCCTAGCCTCCTCTGTTAGGCTTTGGTTGAATTCTCAGTTGAAATGATGATGAGCATGATAGCTGAAGAGCGTAAGTCAAGATACTTACCATCTGTTAGATTGGTGTTTGCCTCAGAAAGTCCATTGTTGTGAAGGAAGGAAATATTAGAACTTTTATTTGTAGTCATACCTTATCTTTCCAATTATAATTTTTGTGCATGTTTCATAAAATATATAATGTAGTAGTACATTTGTAAATATATTAGGTGAATGTAAATATATTGTGGGGCTTAATATTTATTGATTGTGGCTCATGGTCAGAAAAAGTTGGGAACCATGATGTTTCCCATAAAAGTGGTTCCCAACATTTTTTTGTTATATATATATATATATATATAGCATGTATATACTCCCAGAGCTTGAAACTGATATTTCGCTACATTAAAAAATGGAGTCTTTTAGTATTTACTGAGACCCCAAGAGGAATAAATATGCCAGGATCATGGAAAAACAAGTTAAATTAAAACAAGGATCCTGACAAATGAGGTTTTGTAAATACTAGAATTAGCCGGGTATGTAAGGAAAGACTTTTAGTTCTTCCTCAACATTTCTTTTTTTTTCCTCCATAGCAGTAGAACCCATAATATTTAAATTGTGCCCATTCCTCATTTTCCCTTACTATTGGTGTTGTAATGTAACTAACTCATAACTAATGGGATGTCATTGAATGTGCTTTGGCGTTCAGTGCATTAATGATTCTGACAATATTGTGTGCAGCTTCTGAAATGCGTCCTTACAAAGAAGGGGCATGCCATTCTCCCCTTCCCCCTTCCTGCTGGCAAGAGTAAGGATGCAATGGCCAAAGGTGAAGCGTCCATCTTATATCCTGAGGAAGAAGGCACATACTGAGGATTCACACTGAATCTAATCTGACTAATGATAAAGTAATTAGGTTAGGATACATTTCCATCAAGTACAACATATTGAAGACTGCATTATAAAAAAATCTTCTTTTTTTTTAAAAGGTTTTATTTATTTATTTGACAGAGAGAGATCACAGGTAGGCAGAGAGGCAGGTGGTGGGGGGTGGGGGGGGGAAGCAGGCTCCCCGCTGAGCAGAGAGCCCGATGCGGGGCTTGATCCCAGGACCCTGGGATCATGACCTGAGCCAAAGGCAGAGGCTTTAACCCACTGAGCCACCCAGGTGCTCCTATAAAACATCTTCTGTACCATGAATGAGACATTTACTAGTCCACCTTTACTTAACATGGATGAGTACATACAGAGGAAACGATAAAATTTCTTGTATAATTAAAATAAGAAATATAAATACAGTCAACAACAATGAAAATTAAGAATGGCAATAAAAGAACTATAGTTTAGAACAGAAAAATAAGAAACCCTCTAGTTTAAAATAGCCCATGATACAGAGAAGAGAATATTTGATTCGGTCAGAAGCAGCAAGAAGTGACAGGGACTGGAGAGTGGGGTTGCTCGTGCGGGTACCGAGTGTGTTCTGATGTGGAGAAATCGTGACGTGTTCATAAGGAAGTGTAAACAGATGGGAGAGAAACTTGTCCCATACTTGGTCTGGGATAAAATATTTTGTGGGTGAGACAGTTCACAACCAACATTCTTCTGGAAAGAAATTAGCATTCCTGATAAATGCTTAAGCAATTTTCTGATAAACTTTAATGCAATTAAGGGCTCTTCTGGGAAGTCCGCTCCTGTCCTCTCGGCCGATGTTCTTTAACCAGATGACTTTTTTCCTGAATTCTGCCTAAAATTTTTATCTAAACATTCTCTTTTCCTATAACCCATCCCTACCATGGTGAATCTCTGAATTAGCCTCCTTGGACTTCTTCTCTGGCAGCAAGAAAGAAATAAAAACTTAAGCATGAGTTTTGTTTTGTTTTTTTTTAAACATAATCATAGTAGGACAAAGTGAAGTGTGCATGTGAGGACATAGTAGTTGATAATGAGACTTAATGACATTGGAAAGCAATGAATACTGGGCTAAGGAATCTAATCTCTTTGGTGGGGAGTGTGGAGTCACTTAAAAAGTGGCTAGAAAAACAGTAGACGCCCAAATGCATAGTTGTTGAATTGCATTGGGGAATTTGCTGCAATCCCAGTAAACTACAGGGCCCCTTGCCTGGTAATTGTGTGCTGAGTGATCTGGGGCAATTTCAGCAGCTTTTCTTTCCAGCACTTGATTGAAGCTATGATGTGAAGGTCACCAGTGACCTCCTTGAACTGCTTTGTGATTTGAGAAGCACCGATCTTAGCCTTTATC
>PISX010008571.1:0-40751 GCA_004024625.1 Mellivora capensis
ATGTGCTATGGTTAGTGCTGTGAAGTGTGTAAACCTGGCGATTCACAGACATGTACCCCCGGGGATAAAAATATGTTTAAAAAAAAAATAAAAAATAAAAAATTATTAAAAAAAAAGAATATTTGTTACCTTTTATAATCCTCAGTTACTAGACTTGGATATTATCTGTATATAGGTTATATATTTTAAAAATTATATTACTTAAAATATTCTTTTCTGCATGTTTTTTGAGATATTTCTAAAATACTATACTTTTTTTTTTCTTTCCCACTCATCTCACAACTTTTGCTGAATAAATGGACACTACTAGCTTTTAGTTAAAGAATGGCAGTGGAGAATAGCTCTAGAGCACAGAAAAATATTTGATCATTAAATTTCTATTTCTTGTATATTCTTAGTTATTAAAACAGAACTTAAAGACATATTGTTTTAGTTCTTTGGGTGTGTATCACTGTGAATATTTTCAAAATGGATCAATTCAAGACTTTCATTGCTATTATTGATAAGTGACACAAACATGGTACTGGGATTAGAGCACGGCACTCACCTGCCTTAGTATTTCTGGTCTTATCCTAAATGAATCATCCCTAAATGGGGACTTGAACTGAGATGAAGTATTAGGTGTTTAGTAATTGGTGGGTGGATTAAACTAATGATGAGGTAGGCAGATCCAGGAATCTCTAACACTGTTTTATGAAAGGTGAAACTTTGGTTCCCAGTGGTTTATTGTGTAAGAGCATGTGACTGCTAAGTTGCAGAACTAGTGCTGGCTGGACCCAGGGCTTCCAACTCTTTCTCTAGACTTCTCTCTATTATGTCCTGCTGGTGTAGAGAAGGATAGATGTCTGAGGGAAAGTTTCATGGGCTGTTGGTTCAGAAACTCAAATTCTCTGCTTGTTCTTTTATTTTTTGATAACTTATGCAATTATTGGCTTATTTGCCTTTTTAAAAAAATTTCCTTTGTTATGATTCACCCGTGTCCATGTGATAAGACTCTCTACTTGAAGTTTAGAGGTGATTTTTATAAATTTTATAAAATTTTATAAATTTTTATGAATCAATGAGAGAACACTAGTTGTGAATGATTTAGTAATAAGGTGTTAAAAGCATGAGAAGCATTTGTTGCTATGAGAGTTCATACCAGTTGGTTGCATGGTACAGAGGAAAGTGGTTTTTGGATTCCAGTTTTAAATGAAATGACTCTTTTAACTTATTGCCAGCATGGTCTTCACATGCAGCAATTAGTACATCTGAGCTTAAATGTTTTGAAAACAGTGTATGTATATATATATATACATATATATATATGTATATATATATATATATATGTATACATATATATATATGTATATATATATATACACACACACACATGTATATGTGTGTATATATATATATATATATATATATTTTTTTTTTTTTTTTAATCTATCCCACCTTGTCCCCTTTCCTCAAACTATGTATTGTCTATGTATTTAGTACAATGAATCTCTGCATTTGTTTCTCTCTTAGAATATAAATTTAGGCAAGAGTCATCTTGTTATCTGGTGTTAAGTACATCATAGTCTTATGTTTGTAGACATGAACATATTTGTGAAGATAATATAATTTGTATTCTTTTGGAAGACTTCTAGGCATGTATAGTGGTGTAGCTAGATTTGTGAATAATTTACACTTGGATCTGTTTGGTGAGAAAAAGCTTGCTATAATTTCAATAATTTCAACTTTTTTTGGAAAAGAATTTACATATACATCTTTGTGTATCTCATCCAAACCCATTAAATTTGAGCAAATCATCAAGAGGTAACTAGGAAAGAATCTCCTTTCCTCAAATAAATAGGCAAATAATGTAGCTAGACAGTGGCTGAGTGGAAAGTAGAAGGTAGTAGTAGTTCTAAGATTCAATTTTCTGGTTTGTTAAACTGTGACAAGTATAATAAAAATTAATTGGTGAACTATAACACAGTTATTTGTATAGTCATAATTTTTCTTTGGGAAGAAATAAAATTAACACTGTCTTCCTTTTATCTACCTGAAAGAATGTTGGGATATAATTAGATTAAATTTATTTGCATAATATAAATATAAATTTATGTAAAGTTGATTTTATGAAGGTGAAAAAAATTGACTTACAAAAGAATACCTTTATTCAGGTGAATGATTGCTGAGTTGCAGCCCAGAACTTTTTTGTGATTTTTTTTTTCTTTGCTTTGCCCTCTGCTTTTAGCTTTTTCCTGAACTTGTCCATCAGTATCAAGTTTTTATTATATGTGTGTGCTATAAAAGATACATAATGATGAGATAAAAATAAACCAAGGCCGGGGGGGGGTGGGGGGTGGTCAGGGGGAATCAAGACTGTTTCATTGTAAAGGTGGTGATTAAAAAAGTAAACATGAAATGTAAACATAAAAAATTACTCCAAAATTATGACATAAGTATGGGGAAATGTTTTCTATTAATCTCTGCAAGCCATGTGTACATCTGGATGGTCATTCTAATTCTTCTGTGGATACATACCTATAGCCAATGTTGTATGTTTAGAGAAGTGTCACTTCCTTTTAATGTTTCTTCCATTTCATTCCCAACCCCACCTGGTAAAGGTAACTAACTTCAGTGTTTTCTTGTTTGTTTTCCCTCTGTTTATTTTTGTCATGATATCAGATATATGCATTAAGTTTTTTCTATTTCTTATATATATATAATTTTAAATACATATATTATGTATATATAGTGTATATAACTTATATGTTATACATATAATTTAAAATTTTTCTGTTTCTCATATATGTATATCATGAAGGTAATTTTTAAAAAATTTTAATTCCATTATCATTAACATACAAGGTGGTATTAATTTCAAGTGTACAATATAGTGATTCAGCAATTCAGTACTTAGTGCTCATTAAGATAAGTGTACTTTGATTAATTAATTTATTTATTGAGAACAAGAGGAGGAAGGGGGAGAGGGAGAGAGAATCTTAAGCAGGCTCGATCTCATGACCTGCTCCGAAACCAAGAGTCAGATGCTTAACTGACTGAGCCACCCAGGCGCCCCCAAGATAAATGTACTCTTAATCCCCTTCACCTATTTCACTCATCTGTTCACCCACCTCCCCTCTTGGATGGAGGCAGAGAATATAATGCTAAGTGAAATATGTCTGGCAGAGAAAAAAATTTATGTGGACTTTTAGAAAAGAATGGATGAACAAAAGGAAAAAAAAGAGACAAACCCAAAAACAGAACCATAACTATAGAGAACAAAAAGATAGTTACCAGGAGAAATTTTTTTAGTTAAAAAAATTTAAATATGCATGTATCAGCTTATTATTTTTCATAGTTGTATAGTACTTTTTTGGTATATGAACAGTAGTTTATTCAGCCAATCTCCTGGTTGGACATTTAGATATATTCCAGTATTTTGCATTTACCAAGGCTTTGCATTGGATTACAAATAATCCTTCACAATGAATAACCTTGTGCGTGTGTATTTTTGCTTTGTTTCAGATGTATCTTCAGGGTAGATTCTTAGAAGTAAGATTGCTGGGTCAAAGGGAACATACAGATGTAGTTTTGTGAAACAATGCCAAATTCCCTTCCATAGGATTATATCATTTTTCATTCCCACCAGCAATGTATGACAGTGGGTACTTTTTCACAGCTTTGACGACAGAATATATAGAATGTCAAAGATAAACAAAGCCAAATACTAAATCAAAGTTTTATGGACAGATTTTTAACCCCTAATATACTGTTGAAATAGGGCAAAGAATCCACTGTAAACCAGGCTCAACTTCCATTTGTACAGAGGTGACTGGGCGTTTCAAAGGGAGAGGGATGAGGTGACGCTCAGAGTCAGGGAATGAAAAATTACAGAAAACAGGAAGTTGGGGTTAGTCCCTGTGAAGCCCATCTTATTATACTTTTCTTCAGTCTAATTGCATTGGCTAGTACTTTCAGAACATTGTTAAATAGTCGTGGGGAAAGTGAGCATCCTTGTCTTGTTCCTGACCTGACCATATAGTAGGTATGCTGTAGTTTCCTTATCTTAAAGAAATATCCATCCATTTTAATTTTTTTATGAGTTATTATGAAGAATAGCTGTTGGATTTTGTCAGAAGGTTTATTCCAGTATCTATTAGGAAAATCATTTGGGTTTTTTTTTTGTTGTTGTTGTTGGACTGTTAATATGGTGAGTTATATTAATAGATTTGTTGGATTGAACCATCCTGCCATTCTTGGCATAAACCCAACTCAGGTAGTCTGGCTCCAGAGCTTAATAACTCCTTTATTTTACTACTTCCTAGTTGAGTTTCAGAAATTTGACATGTTTGCACAAAAGTGAACTGAGCCCTACAAGTTTGTGTTTTTATTAATTGCTTGATGAATGTTTTAATATGGACGGAGCTTAGAGGAGTGCAAGGTCATTATGGAGAGAAAAAATGTTTTGAAAGAGAGAGGACCACTACCAACATGTGCTCATTTGCTGTGTAGCTTATTTCTATTAGCTGTTTACTTTGGAGGGCTTAATATATATCCATCTTACTAGCCTTTCAGTGTTTTATCGGCATGATTGGTTGTGATAGTTTGATTACAAAAGGAAGAAATGCTATGAAATCTCAAATGATGAACCAAATGCTCCATTATGACAGAAAGAGCGAAATGGAATGGAGGTATCACTCTCCCTACAGAAAAAAAAGGGCAGAGTAACAAGCTGGTAGTTTATACAAAGGATAGAGGGTAAAAAAATCTACTCATTTTCATTAGGGAGATTTGAGACTACATATTGTTTCATGGCCATGTTATGTAAAACATTATTTTTGAATGTTATTAATAGATATGGAATATCTATAATATCCATGTGATTTCTAGAATTTAGGGATTGTCAAAGGTACTTAATTTACATAAATGACATAATGGATTGATTTCCTTTTTGCAAGTTGTGATGATTTTTAAAGGTGACTTTTCTCATTTTCTTTAGCATGTTACACCAGACAGCTATATTCCATGCCTTGCTGACCTGTGCAAAGCACTGTGGGAAGTTATGCTTAGCTATTACAGGACTATGGAATGGCATGAAAAGCATGACAGTGAGGATACTACTTCTGCTTCTGGTAGGAAATTATTTTATTTTAAAAACAACTATAAATATGCCATATTTCTGGAATAAGGAGAAAAAATAGGGATAGCCATTTCAGGCACTTTAGTGACCCATAGGTTAAATATTCACTGAAGAAAGTCATTCAGCTTCTATAAAAGCTCCATTACCTTCAGGGATTAACTGGCCCAAAGGTCTTCTTAAGTGATAGATACTACCAGTTTTCATGAATATGTGATGATGGCTTTAGGACTAAATTCTTAACAAAGGGCTTTTAAGAAAATTAATTGCAAACTAAGTAAGACACTGGTCTGTCCAATTTGCTGTAAAATTAATGCTAATGTTTAATATAAAGTCTGTTTGCTAATTTTCAAGTTGTACTCATATATCTAGAGTCTAAGAATTAATAATTACACTTTTCTGGGATGCCTGGATAGCTCAGTCAGTTAACTGTCTGCTTTTGGCTCAGGTCATGATTCCAGGGTCCTGGGATCGAGCCCCATGTTGGACTTCCAGCTCAGCAGAGAGCCTGCTTCTCCATCTGCCCCTTCCCTCCCCTTCATGTTCTTTCTCTCTCAAATAAATAAGTAAAATCTTAAAAAAAATTTTTTTTAAATTATACTTTTCTTCCTACAAAAACAGAGCAGGACTTAAAATTTCATAAAAACAAGGTTTTAAAATAGTAATCTTGGAATGGAAAACACAACTTTAAATGATTATGGTATAATCAGCTACATAAAGAACAAATCTTTGAGCAATAATATTAACTAGACCTATTTAAATTACTTCATTTGTATAATTATATATCTTAAGTGGTTATCCTTGAACAATAGATTAAGTATACAAAATATGTTAAAAACGTGAAAAATGTTTTTATCAGCATTCTGTTTAATATGGGAAAAATAAATTACACTGCACAGGTTTTTTGTGTTGCATGCAATTTAATGTAGCTAGTCAATCAAATTAGTAACTTGTAATTTCTGAGGTGCTTGATTTCTGTGTTTGGGTGGGTGGAAGAACACAATTCGTATTGTAGGATTCTGGTAGTATAGAAGATGTAAGTTTAATATTTGTCTTGACTCATAAGAAACTTATAAATATTGGTAGTAGATATAGCAAGAAATAGCAAAAAATAGCAAGAGGAAAATTCTGTAGAAGGATTTTCATCCTTTTAGAAACACTGCTGGGGGAATGTAAAGAAGGGGCAAGAGGAGAAAGCAGAGAAAAGGAGTGGGTCCTGAGCCAGGTTTCTAGGCCAGACTGTTTTTACCCAACTCCTGTACTCTCATCCCTCTATCACCTCTGTGAGCAGTCAAGAGACACCTGGCTTCAGATTTTGACTCCCATTTTCCAAAGATGAGAATGTGAAGAAAGTTATCTTTTCCAGGCCTCAGCTTCCTTCTTTAAGTGGGACGTTAAAAAATCAAAACAAACAGTTCCATAGGGTGGTGTAACACATCTACCTGTAAGTTTGCTGTCAAGTTTAGGGGTAATGTAAAGTGCTTACACTGGTTTCTGTTGATACCAAAGGAAATGGGTCAAGAGATAAGGATGATGATGATGAAATGTCCAAAGGCCTTTTTTTTTTTTTTTTTTTTTTTTAAATCTCAGGTTACTTAGGGAATTACTAGGCTTCCTGGTACTCTAGACCTTCACAAGTTTATCCTGTTTTGGCAACCTTTATTTTTTTCTAGGTGTGGAAACTGTTAAGACATTGCAACACCTCTTTTCCCTTTTCTAGTACATTATTTAAGGAGAAACCTGAGAGAAAGTTTGGAACAAAATTAATCTACACCTTAGATATAAGAGTTTAGGGGATGATACGTATTCATTATAATGAAGTTTGCTTTTTTGCTGCAGGCTCATAGTTTGCAGGAA
This sequence comes from Mellivora capensis, assembly GCA_004024625.1. Lineage (NCBI taxonomy): Eukaryota > Metazoa > Chordata > Mammalia > Carnivora > Mustelidae > Mellivora > Mellivora capensis. The sequence continues at coordinate 6,974 of PISX010008571.1, forward strand.
TTCTTTTGTATATGTATGTATTTTTCATTGGGGTGTACAGTCATACTTAAAATACTGTTTGAGCCCTATATACTTAGTGCTCTTCACTAGAATTCTTTGACCTGATTCTGGGTATCTTAAGAATATTCAGGACTCTGATTAGCTTAACATCTGACAATATATTGAACTCAAAAAAATCATTTGTTCACCTGAAATTTTTCCTTTCATATTCACATTAAGGAATACAGTTGTAGGAGTCAGTAATTTGAACCTTTTTCTTCACACAACTTCATGAAGGTGATTGGGTCTCAAGACGTCGTCTGCTGTAGTTCAGTAGTGATACTACTGGTATCCTAACACTCTACCATTCTAAAAGAAAACTCTAAAGCTGTCATCCAGGTGCACTGCCCTGAGCTGCTGGGTCCCTGACAGCCAGACCATACAGATAATAAGGCTTAAGCTGTAGAAGCGGTCAGAGGTACAGTAGGCATGAATATGGGGTCTGGCCTATGCAGGGGTTTTTTGCTGGTTACCAGTGCTCACCCTAATAGCCTAAGATGAAATAATATCCCCAGTTGTTCTACACAGTTTATTCACAAAAAGGCATAATCTTTTTAATATAAATGTATATACATGTATTTTCAGTTGCTTTTAGGGAGAAATTTGTTTTCAAGCAGGTCATGGCTCTCGCCTGTTGAATTGGACATTGTTAGATTATTTGTCTGGAATGGATAAGACTATTCTGGATCATGAAAAATATAAAGCATGTGCATCATTACCTTACTGCATGAGCAGTTCTGCAGTCTGTACTCTTGTTAACATGCACATTAACTGATAGTTAGGTTAATGGGTCCAGTAGTGCCCCAGCAGTAGGCAGTATAGAAGTCACTGAGAACCCCGTCTCTGGGATCACACTACCCAACTTGGAATCCCAGCTCCAATTGCATACATACTGAGTGGTCTTAGGTGTAAAATACTTAACATTTCTTATCAAATGCTTTTAATCCTAACACCTATTTTTGACATTGTTTTGATTGTATAAATATTGAACATATTTTCTATATTTTACATAGGCTTACAATATATGAGAGTTAAAATGATTTTTTTTAAAAACAATGTTGTGAAGCAAATCTGAAATGTGTATCCTCTTTTATTTTCAGAAGGGAGTAATATGGGTACTGAAGAAACTAATTTTGATCGTGGCTACATAAAAAAGAAATTAGAACATGGACTTACACGAATATGGCAGGTTTGGGTTTTTTAAATTATTTTTTTTTACAAAAACAACAAAGTTTCATGTCTAAGCTGTTTTAGAAATTCAGTGTTTGAATTTTCTGTACTTATTTGCATTCTTATAGAGTTAATTGTGTTAGTTTTTCTTTGGACTAAATCTGTCCTTTAATTTAGCTGACAGTTGTATTTGACTGTAAATCTTTTAATTTGAAAATCACCATTGGAAATATGCATATATTTCTTTAATACATTTTTGCTTTTAGTGTCCAAGCAAATGTATGCTTTCCTAAAGAAATTGCTTTCTTATTGAGATACTCTTTTTATTTCATTCATTTGTGTTTTCTTTCCTTTTCTATTAATTTTAGGAAAAGGATAACTAAATAGGTAACATAATTGGGCTGAAATCTAGTATAGAATGAAAAAAATTTTTCTCAGTCAATGACTTTTGTTCTTTGAGGGCATCTTATGTGTTTCTTGGCTGAACGTACCTTCTTTAACTTTTCTTTTGCAGTTTAGTAGCATAGTTGTTATCAGATAAATTTGTTAATTTGTTAAAATTTATTATTTCATAGATAAAAGTGTAATTTCTTTGAAGATAACTTTTTTGTTCTTTATGGACTGCTCTTTTGGATCATATGATAACTATTTTTAATTTTTTGAAGAACCTCAATCCTGCTTTCCACAGTGGCTGCACTGGTTTACATTTCCACCAACAGTGCACAAGAGTTCCTTTTTTTCACATCCTCAACACTTGTTATTTCTTGTCTTTTTGATTTTAGCCACTCTGACAGTTATGAGAGGATATCTCATTATGGTTTTGATTTGCATTTCCCTAATCATTAGTGACATTGAGCATCTTTTCATGTGTCTGTTGGCCAACTATATGTCTTCTTTGGAAAAATGTCTACTCAGATCCTCTGCCCATTTTAATTGGATTATTTGGGATTTTCGGTGTTGTGTTGTATAATTTCTTTATATATTTTGGGTATTAATCCCTTAAAATTTTACATAAGCTTGCAATATATGAGAATTAAAATGCTTTTTTTTAAAAAATAAAAATGTTGTGAAGCAAATCTGAAAATATATCCTCTTTTATTTTCAGAAGAGAATAACATGTATTTGCAAATATCTTCTCCCATTCAGTAGGTTGCCTTTCCATTTTGTTGATGGTTTCTTTCACCATGTAAAGTTTTTTATTTTGGTCTAGTCCAATACCTTATTTTTGCTTTTGTTTCCTTTGCCTGAGGAGACCTATCTATAAAGATGTTAATAAGGCTCATGCCCAAGAAATTACTGCCTATGCTTTCTTTTAGGAGTTTTATAGTTTCAGGTCTCATAGTTAGGTCTTTAATCCATTTTGAGGGTTTTTTTTTTTTTTTAAGTGTTATCTATTTGAGAGAGAGAGAGGGCAAGCAAATGGAGGGTGAGGGACAAGCAGACTCTGTGCTGAGCACAGAGCCCAATGCCGGGCCTGATCTCAGGATCATGTCCTGAGCTAAAATCAAGAGTTGATTGCTTAACTGACTGAGCCACCAGCTGCCCCTATTTTGAGTTTGTTTTTGTGTGTGGTTTAAGAAGGTGGTCTGGTTTCATTCTTTTTGCATGTAGCTGTCCAGTTTTCCCAGCACCATTTATTGAAGAGACAGTCTTTTCTCCATTGTATATCCTTGCTTCCTTTATCATACCATACAAGTGTAGGTTTGTATCTGGGCTCTCTATTTTATTCCATTGATCTACATGTCTATTTTTGCACCAGTACCATACTGTTTTGATTAGTACAGCTTTGTAGTGTATCTTGAAATCTGGAACTATGATACCTCCAGTTCTGTTGTTTTTTTCTCAAGATTGCTTTGGCTTTTTGGGGTCTTTTTTGTGGTTCCATACAAATTTTAGGATTATTTCTTCTACTTTGTGTGAAAAATGCTGTTGGTATTTTGATAGGGATTGCATTAAACCTGTAGGCTTCTTTGGGTAGTATGGGCATTTTAACAATATTAATTCTTCCAGTCCACAAACATGGACTATCTTACCATTTGTTTGTGTTGTCTGCAGTTTCTTTTGTCATTGTTTCATAGTTTTCAGAGTAAAGGTCTTATACCTTTTTGGTTAATTTTCTTCCTAGGTATTTTATTCTTTTTGGCATAATAGTTAAGTGGAATTATTTGCTTTCTTTTTTTAAGATTTTATTTATTTATTTGACAGAGAGAGAGATCACAAGTAGGCAGAGGCAGGCAGAGAGAGAGAGGGGGAACAGGCTCCCCGCTGAGCAGAGAGCCCGATGTGGGGCTCAATCCCTGAACCCTGAGATCATGACCTGAGCCGAAGGCAGAGGCTTAACCCACTGAGCCACCCAGGTGCCTCCGGAATTATTTTCTTAATTTGTCTTTCTGCTACTTTGGTATTAGTTTATAGAAATGCTACCAATTTCTAGGTATTAATTTTGTGTCTTGCAATTTTACTGAACTCATTTACTACTCCTAGTAGTTTTTTGGTCGCATCTTTAAGGTTTTCTATGTATAATATCCTGTCATCTGCCAGTGACAATTTAAGTTCTTCCTTACAAATATGGGTGCTTCTTCTTCCTTTTTCTTGTCTTATTGGTGTGGCTAGGACATCCAGTACTGCATTGAATAAAGTAGCAAGAGTAGCATCTTTGTCTTGTCCCTGATCTTAGAGGAAACGCTCTCAGTTTTTTTTTTTCAACATTGAGTATGTTAGCTATGGGGTTTTTATGTATGGCCTTTATTATATATTAAACTACTTTTTATTTACCATTAATTATGGGTTTGGGCTGACTTTTTTCTGAATATTATGTATACTGGAAAGGGAAATCTCATTAAGTATACATCTAAAGTCAGATATGAATTGTTTCTGATTTAATCTCCTGATTTAGTCTCCTACTAATAGACACTAGTCATACTTAGTTGAAATTGTAGAATTCATGATAGAATTTCTGGAAACTCAGTGTGCTTTGAAATATTGGCCTGGCATTTTATATAGTCGGTTTCCATTCAGTCTGGCAACTTGATTTCATTCCAGGTATAGGAAAATCTGCTAAATAGGAGAATTTTTTTTTTTTAAGATTGCATTTATTTATTTGTCAGAGAACACAAGCATCAGCGTCAGCGAACCCAAGCAGGAGGAGCAGCAGGCAGAGGGAGAAGCAGGCTGTCCACTGAGCAAAGAGCCCAATGCAGGACTCGATCCCAGGACCCTGGGATCATGACCTCAGTGGACCCTTAACCGACTGAGCCACCAAGGTGTCCCTAAATATGAGGTTTAGTAAAGCTATTCTCATTTAAGCATTTGGCCAGTTAATGGATGTGATCATGCTTTTGAGTATAGACTATTGTGCTTAGGTTTCAGGCTTTGAAATATCTTCATCTCCATCACTCCAAGTCTCCTTTGCCCACCCCCCCACCCAATTCTCAATAGCTCTAAAACAGTATTTTGCATACTTTCGGAACTCATTGAGTATTAATTGAAATTATAAGGCTCAGTACAATTGAAGAAAGCAGAAACTCTGAAAAACAAATGTTTTTTGATAACACATTCAGCAGGCAAAACCTGACCTTTTTTGAATTCATTTAGTAGCAGAACCAGACCTGTATTGTCATTAAGTTTTTTGTAGTATTTATCTCATTAAAGTGAACATTTATATGTTACAGGAATATTAATGTGTTTTATTTGGGGATACTGCCTTAGACCCCACTTGTGGGTGTTAAATATATATGTTATATACATTTCTAACCATAATACATTTCTAACATCTGAAATGTTGAATTCCAAACCATAAATTAGCATGTGACAATTTGTATACATTTATTATAAATTTATTATAGAGATAATGAAAAGTGAAAAGCATAAGAAGATACTTAACTTTTTTAACATAAAAACTAAACTCAAAATCAGAAAGACTGATTTTTTGATATGAAAATTTTCATTTTTATTTATTTATTTTAAAGATTTTATTTATTTATTTGTCAGAGAGAGTGAGCACAGGTGGACAGAGTGGCAGGCAGAGGCAGAGGGAGAAGCAGACTCCCTGCTGAGCAAGGAGCCCGATGTGGGACTTGATCCCAGGACCCTGGGATCATGACCTGAGCCAAAGGCAGCCGTTTAATCAACTGAGCCACCCAGGCGTCCTGATATGAAAATTTTTAGAATATTTTCCATGCATTTAGACTCAAAAAGAAAATCTGTAAGAAAAAAGGTTGTGTCAGTTGTACAATTTGGCAGACACCGCGGATTTAAGAACATGTTGGTGAACCCATGGTACTTGACCTTTTGGAGCTTACAAATCAAACTATATGAAAGTCTCGATATTCCAAGATTTTTATTTTCATCTTTAAATATTTGATATGTAAGAAATTATTCATATTATTCTTATGCTTCTTATTTCTTTTTACTATAGAGCATTGGGATTGCAATATTTCTACTTCTTGTGAATTTGAGATTTTCTTTACATCCTAGAATGTCACCCACTTTAAAAATTTATGCCTGAGCATTTGGAAAATAACCATGTATTTCTTCTTTGTGGTAGGAGTTAAGTTCTATGTGTATATTAAAGCAAGCTTATTATTAATTGTATTATTCTAATCTATATCTTTATTTTTTCTTTGTTTCCTTGGCCTGTATAATTCTGAGGGAGGAGTTTTTATTAATCTTCCAGAAGGATTGTAATTTTGTCAGGTTTTTATTTTATTTCTAATGTTAGCTTTTGCTTTTTATACTTGGATGCTATGTTGATTGATGCTGCAATGCTAATAACCACTTTACCTACCTTCTTTGTATGTAATTCCCTTCATTAATTTAAAAAAATATATGGTTCTTTTGTCCTAAGGCATTTTGCTGTGAATTCTAGTTTGCTTTATTATTACCATTGCTATGTTTATTTTGTTCATATTTTCCTTTGACTGTCCCTTTATTTTAAAGGCTTTTAGATCATGTTTTAATTGTGTCTTCTATAAATGTAAAAGAAATATTTTTTTGAGAGAGAGACTTTGTCTTTTAATTGGGCAATTCAATCTGTTTATATTTTTATTGGTGTTTAATTCATAGTTCTTTAATTATTAGAGAAGCTGAACATTTAAAAATCGATTAATTATTGATTTGTGAGTTATTTGCTCGTTTTTTGCTTATAGGTTCTAAATGATGTATGTGATAATGAGTAATCTATATGTCATTTGTCTATTTTCACTTATATTCAATATGCAGATGATCAGCATTTTTATGAGGTCAGATCATTAACCTTTATCCTTTGTGACTTATGCTACATTTCTTCTTTTTTTTTTTTTTAAAGTTAAAAATTCCTTAATTTTTTATTCCTGGTACCACTACCACTGTTTACAGGGCTATACACATGATGTAATGAAAAGAAAAAGAAAAAGCTATATGAGATGAAAGACTTCAGGAATGTACATCTAATTGACACTACATTGCATTAACCAATACCTGCACTTTGTTGTAAACTGTGGCTATGACAGTCCTGAACAAGCAGGCTTTCCTGTTTAAGCTGTAGTAACTTTTCTGACTATGGATCATCGTTCCTTCTGTGGCAGATATTTACAGTTCCTCTAATGCATTTGGGACGACTGTCTCAAAGTAATCTGCAGCCTTCCTGACAAATCCTTGCTCTCTCTCCTACTACGATCTGTAGTCCTTTTCTTCTGAATTGTTTTAGAACCTTCTGCTTCCATATCCACCACTTTTACCACCAGATCCATAACCATCACCATAGAGACTGCCCAGGCTTCTTCCACCAAAACTGCCTTTTTCACCAGAATTTCCACCACAATACATAAAGTTGCCAGATCCACCTCCACGATGTCTTGTGATCCAGCAGCTGGCATTTCTTGTTTAGAAAAGGCCTTTTTCACTTTACAGTTAAGCCCATGAATAGTGTGGTATTTCTGCAAAACAATTTTTATCAACTATATCATGATTTTCAAAAGTTACAAAAACAAATCCCCCTCTGCCTGTCTTCCATAATTTTTGTGGTTTCAATCTTGCCATACATTTCAAAATTGTCTCTCAAATTATATTCTTCTGTATCTTCTTTAATAACCCCAATCAAAGTTTTCTTCACTGTGAATTGGGCACCAGGCTTTACAGAATCCTCTCTAGAAATAGCTCTCTTTGATTCCGGTAGAGGCCCATCAACCTTGTGTGGTCAAACACACATTCTGCATCCACCTCTTCAACACAAGTATAAGTCACAAAACCAAAACCCCAGAAACATTTGGTTTGTGGGGGCGGGGCGGGGGAGTCTTTCATCACCACATGATCTGTAAGCGTGCCCCATTTTTCACAATGTTCTTTTAAACTGTCATCTGTAGTTTTGAAGCTCAAACCACCAAAAAAAGTGTTCTCACCTGCTCTGGTTCCTTTGGATCTTGACCCTCCTTCCCCAGTGGCAGTGGCAATGGCAGTGTGGGTGGGTTGGGCTGGTGGGCGACTGGGCAGCAGTTTTACCTGTTTTGAGACCAGATTCGCCTCTTCCTACTTGAGTTCAATATCTGTGCTACATTTATTCTTAAAATACTTCTTCCTGTGTAAAGCTCAGGTCAACATTCTGGTAATTATAGATATTTATCTCAACTTTATATTAATTGCTATATCCCCAATACCTAGAGTACACTTAGTACAACACTTAGTAAAATATTTTTGCTTTATTGCATTAATTTTTAATTTTTTTGCAAACATACAAAAACAGTTATCTAATTCATTTGTATGTCTTTTGATATGTGATCCAAAGAGAGGAGAGAGGAGTTTTTCCCCCCAAATGTAGTTGTTTTTTCCTCTACTACCTTCTGAATAATCTTTTTTCTTGTCTCTTTTATGTGTGGTGCTTCCTTGTAGCAAGGTCTAGTGGAAAGAGGAGACTCTAAAGGTAGAACCAGGATTCAAATCTTAGCCTTGTTATTCACCGGGCATGTGAACTTAGGCAATTACTTGACCTGTTTTCAGTTTTTCTTCTCTTTGGAGGATAATAAATGCCTGCTCAACAGAGCTGTTTTAGAATTAAAGATAATATGTAAAGTTCTTAGTATAATGCTGATAAAATATAAACAGTCAGCAAACAGTAGTTTATACTGTTGATCATTAAGGTCTTGTGTATATATTAGCACTAGTTCTGAGTTGCTTGTCCTGTTTTGTTGATTCTTTGAGTTTTGGCAGTATTCTTTTTTAAAAAATAGTTTTTCTACTTGTGATCTCTGTCAAATAAATAAAATCTTTTAAAAAATAGTTTTTAATATATTTAGTAAAAGTAGGACAAGTCCTTCAATATCACTTACAACTTTTATTCCATCTTTTCAGCTTTATGTGTTTAAAAGAAGTTATTGCTTGTTATTTCTGGTGAATTTTAGAATGATTGTTTATTGGAAAAGTTTTTTGTGATTTTGGTTAGAATTTCACTGAACCCCTACATTAATTTGGAAAAGGTGACATTTTTATACTCTTTAAGTCCCTCGACTCACATTTTATTTAAATTTCTTTTGAGTCCTGTTAGGGTTCTTAGCTTTTTCTTACAGGTCTAATGCTGCCTATTAAAATTATTCCTAAGTATGTTATATTTTTAATATTTATCTTAAATGGAGTCTCATTTTAAGATAGTATAGCAGAAATACACGAAAACTTTTATTGCACATAACTTCACATAGTTATCTTATTCGAATTATTTTTGAATTGATTATTCTAATTATTTTTGAATTTATTATTTTGAGGTTGCTTAGCCTAGCAAGCCACTCATAAATGATGATGATTTTGATCTTCATATCCAAAATGAGGATATGATTTTTATCTTGCATATATGTATGTATTAATAGTGATGGTTATCATTGTTATTTTTATATCTGATGTTTATGGAATTGTCTCTGTGATATCACTGTAAGAATATTGATTATTGGCCTAAATATATATTCCTAAGAATGTATTCCTGTCTAATTTCAATGTGTAACTATAGAATAAATGGTTCTTGGAACTTACATTCTATATTTTGGGTTTACTTGAAATTTTTTTTTTTTTTTTCAGGATGTTCAGCTAAAAGTAAAAACCTACTTGCTTGGAACAGATTTGTCTATATTTAAATATGATGATTTCATCTTTGTTTTGGATATAATCAGCAGGTACTGTGTGAGATCTTGTTTTATTCTTTAGTTTGAATCATTCAACCATGATAATCAAAGAAATCATGAATCAGTGAGTTATGTATAACTTTCATGGAAATGAAGAAAATTGAACATTCATAATCTAATTTCTGCTGGGTGTATGTGAATGTGTTTAAATATTTCTGCCCTTCAGATGTCTGTAAACCATAATGAATTTGTGAAAGTTAGAATTTCTTTAAACTTCCATTTTTATGGTGTGTTACCTTTGAAGAAAGATGACCTGGACTACTTTTATTCTCTAATAAGGATGTTGCTGAAATTTATGTAAATCTTTTTGTCCAACTAGGTTGATGCAAGTTGGAGAAGAATTTTGTGGTAGCAAATCTGAAGTTTTACAAGAGTCCATTAGGAAACAGAGTGTCAATTATTTTAAGAACTACCATAGGTAAGAACTGTAATAAAACATGAATAGACTTATTTAGGTAATGAGAATACTTTGTCTAACACTTAAACCTTATAGCATTAATTAAACCTTATAGCATTAATTGGTTTAAAACAGTTACTTTTGAATTTGAAAGAATTCATCCTTTGTAGCTCTTTTTGTGATGGTTAAGGACCTTTTTTTTTTTTTTTTTGCCCAAAATATCATAAAATATTCTCATTTCTTATTTATTGTAATTTTGATAGATTGTCCTGAAGCCTCAAAATGTTGAACTAAATATTGAACCAATTTCTTTATGGGTGAAAGATGATTATTATGTTGGAGTTCACCAAAAGAATTTGACTACTATCCTCTATCTGCATACGTAGTGTGAGCTGGTAAGGAATTAGATCAGTAGAGGCAGCACTCAGTGAGGGGTGCTTGAAAGCATCTGCCTTTTAGGGGTAAGAAGGCTTCTGAAGAAGGCATGATATTCAGAATCTAGCTATAAAGTCAAAATTAGGTATTACATTGCAAAACAGTAACTACTGACTTTAGAAAGAGTGATTAGGAATGGTTTTGGGAATGGTGGAAGGTGGGAAAGAGTGTTTAATTAGCAGTGTGATTGTATGCTTAAAGCAGCATTAAATAGAGAGCTATTTATTAGATCTTTCCTTATATAAGGTGGAGACTATACTATATCCCTTATATATATTTTATCATTTGAATTATTAGATCTTACTTTATTCCACATTTTAATTTTTGAAATTAAGTTTTGATTTTGTTGTTCTTTGGTGCCAGGGAAAGTAAGAATTTTATTTTATTTATTTATTTATTTTATTATAATTTTTTATGATATTTTATTTTATTGGGTTTTTTCCTGTCTCAATTATATATATATATATATATATATATATATATTTTTTTTTTTTTTTTTTTTTTTTTTTTTTTTTTTTTTTTTTTTTTTTTTTTTTTTTTTTTTTTTTTTTTTTTTTTTTTTTTTTTTTTTTTTTTTTTTTTTTTTTTTTTTTTTTTTTTTTTTTTTTTTTTTTTAATTAATTATGTTCAATTCTGCTTTTTCTTTCTTGGTCAGAGTCAATACCTGGTCATAGTCATAGGTGCCATGTCAGAAGAGAGATTACTGGACATCAAACCAATGATTAATCATTAAATATATTTAAGTATAAGTGTTCTTTATTATTTTGAACTATTAAATATGTTTAAGATTTAAACCAAAGTAGAGAATTTGAGTTTTGTGGTTGAATTCAAAGAATGTTTAGAGGCGTCTGGGTGGCTCAGTGGGTTAAGTCTCTGCCTTTGGCTCAGGTCATGATCCCAGGGTCTGGGATCGAGCCCCGCATCAGGCTTTCTGCTCAGCAGGGAGCCTGCTTCCCCCCTCCCCTCCCCATCCCCCTGCCTCTCTGCCTACTTGTGATCTCTCTTTCTCTGTCAAATAAATAAATAAAGTCTTTAAAAAAATGCTTAGAAGATTTAAAAAAAATTTTTTTAATTGGCTAAACCTCAGGAGAACAGTGGTAAGGGGACCACATGAAACCTTAATGCTGCCTTTATATATATATATATATATATATTTTTTTTTTTTCCCCCGTTAAAACTTTCCTCCTGAAACAGATGGCCTGGCTTGTACACATTGCTGTACAAAAGGAAGAGTTTTTAAATCATAAATGGGAAAGGATAAGGAACTATGAAGGAGCCAAAAGGCTCACTTACCTGTCACAATGGAAGCATGATAGGTGTCCATTTCCCAAAGATTACTTGTAGTCAGTAAGACAACTGGGAGACCTTTTGGTGTTCGTAGTGACTGTACAACATGTGCAATGAAGAAAAACCAACTCTGATTTATTTAATGGGTCTCCATTCCACTTTCTACTTTACTTATTGTCCAAAAGTGTCCGTCATCTGGGGCAGCCAGGTCTGGGCATTTCTAGACTATGACCATGATAGAGATTCCTCTCCAAAGTTTACCTTGATGAAATTAGACTATAGAAATGAATTATTGAGGGGCACCTGGGTGGCTCAGTGGGTTAAAGCCTCTGCCTTCGGCTCAGATTGTGGTCCCAGGGTCCTGGGATCGAGCCCCACGTTGGGCCCCCTGCTCAGCAGGGAGCCTGCTTCCTCCTCTCTCTGCCTGCCTCTCTGCCTACTTGTAATCTGTCAAACAAATAAATAAAATCTTAAAAAAGAAAAAAGAAATGAATTATTGAATGTTTCCAAAACACTCAACATTTTAATGGACTTCCCTTAGAAGTATGTGTGAAATTTCTTTCCCATTGAAGAGACTGTACAGTACTTTTAGAAGGAGAGCTGGACTGGGAGATAGTAGACTTGGGTTCTTATACCACTTTCGGTGCTTGCCAGCTCCCTGACACTGGACAAATCATTTAACTCTCTGGCTGATGCTTCTGTCAAACTGCAAAAAGGGGTGGCTAGAAGAAAAGATCTCCATAAATGTTGCCTGTAGATCTTGCCCCTTTTTCTTTCTGTGTTGTAAATTGGAATACTGAAATAGGTTAAAAAGTAAAAATTTAACTTTTCTAAAAGTATTCTTTTCTATCCCCAGTATCAAAACGAGTCTAGTTAATATACTGGCTATGGTCATTCTCTCTCCCAACAGCTGCCATTTGAAAAATTATAATAAAAATCATTTGGTAAAGTTAGTGCCAACCGTTAATGGGTTCTGAAGTAAATCTTTTTCTTTAGAAAGCAAAATAAACTTAACAATTGGTTTAGAAATGATGCCAATGTACATAATACTGATTTGACGAAAGTCATTACGTTAGTTAGTGATGAATCTATTAAATTCCAATTTAATATCTTCTTCACCAAATCATATTATATAAATATTTAAAAGCAGTATGAAACATGGTGAAATGTAGATCAAGTGGGTTTTAATTTTGTTAATAAAAGTGTTAAAATGTCCTTACAATTTGTTTCATGGTCTTCTACTGCCAAATAGAGCTCCTGAGAATCAAGAAATTCTTAGACCAAATTATTCTTAGAGTCCACTTAGGCTATTAGTATAAGATGATGGCATAATAAAAAAGTGAAAATAGAAGCATTTTACTCTGTGGGTGGAACATGTATTTATATAAAGTATACTCAGTTGCTTGTGGTAGTTGTATAAAAGTCTGTATGTCATTATCTTTTTCTAGGGCAAAATTACATGAGACTGAGGGAACACAGTCTCTATCAATGTGAATTCTTCTACAAAAATATAGTTTTATTCACACAAATTCCTTAATGTTCAGTATTAAGTTTGTATACATCCAACACTATCATTCTTCTGCCAGATGTTGTAAAAGCCCCCAAAGCACAAATTATCTGATTTAAACAGTAATGTCATAGAAATTATGTAGTTTAATTGCCAGAACATTCTATTTAACAAGTGCACGTTAATTTGTAATTACTCTAATGATCAAATCTTATAAAAAATTTTTAAGGATTCTAAAGGCCCAGCAACTGGTGTTAAAAGAGGAGAGAGGGGGGCGCCTGGGTGGCTCAGTGGGTTAAAGCCTCTGCCTTCGGCTCAGGTCATGGTCCCAGGGTCCTGGGTTCGAGCCCCGAGTCGGGCTCTCTGCTCAGCAGAGAGCCTGCTTCCTCCTCTCTCTCTCTGCCTGCCTCTCTGCTTACTTGTGATCTCTATAAAAAAAAAAAAAAAAAAAAAAAAAAAAAAAAAAAAAAAAGAGAGGTCACCTCTCCTTTTAGGGAGAAAAACTTTCCCATTGTCTGAGGGTTATTTTTATAGTATTGAAAGTATAGAAAGTATCAAAAGTATAGAAAGGTTTATATTTAAAGTATCTTTAAAATGTGTGTTTCTAGAATCAAGTTTATTATCCATATAATTCTCTTTGTTTTCTGCCTGGACCAAGTGATTTAATATTTTCTTTTCCTAAAGATTTTATTTATTTATTTGACAGAGAGAGTCACAGCAAGAGAGGGAACACAAGTAAGGGGAGTGGGAGAGGGACAAGCAGGCGTCCACTGAGCAGGGAGCCTGAGGCAGGGCTTGATCCCAGGACCCTGAGATCAAGACCTGAGTGGAAGGCAGCCTAAGTGATTTAATCTTTTTTGTTTTTTCGAGTACTGGGCCTTATATCTTCTAGAACTCACTTGCGTTTTCTCCTCCTCATATATTCTCTGCCAAATAAGCGTTTTTGGCTAAGGTTTCAGAGAGGGCAGTAAATAAATGATCAGTAGTTTTAGTTTTTTTATGATAGAGCTCGAGATTTTTTTTTTTTAAGGAAATAGTCTAACAAATGTAAAGGTTTAAATCTATAAGTGCCCAACCTGTTTTAACTACTATTGTTGTATAACAAACTATCCTGAAACTTAAGGGTTTAAAACCACCATCATTTTATCATTATTTAATGTAATCTGTGAGTCAGGAATTTAGGAAGAGATGAACTGAGTCAATCTTCTGCTCCTTAGGGGATTGGCTGCGGTGACTGAGTAGTACTCAGCTGATGGTAGGGTTTGTCTAGAGGATCCAGGACGGCTTTGCTTGCACCTTGGTGGAGATGGCCGGAAGGATGTACATTTGAGTTTGTTAGCCAGAGAGCCTGCATGTGGTCTTTCCAGTATGATGAACTAGGGGTGGTTGGACTTCTCTTATATGGTACCTGGCTTCCCACAGTACTAGTTTTCCAAAAGCCCCAGGTTGAACCTTCATGGCCTCTTCTGATGTAGGCTTAGAAGTCATGCAGTCCTTCCACCATAATCCACTGAATACAAGCATGTCATGAAGCTACCCAGATTCAAGAGGAGGGAAATTTGTTGGGGAAGTGGTAAGGTCATGTTGTATAAAAGAATGTGTGTGGGATATGAGGTAATTATTGCAACTTTCTTTGCTATGTTCCTTAGGAAGATGGGGGCAGTATTTTTAGAAAGCAACTGTTCTTGGACTTGGTGGTAATGGTACCAATAAATTATCTTTAACATTTAAAATACTATAAATTAGATTATTTAAAAGTAAAAACATAAATGTTTCTAAACTATACAATAGGGCTTAAATTTTAGAGTTAAAATGAGAACAAAGTCTTCATGGTATCTTTCTGATGTTAGACTAACTCCCTCTGCCATAGTAAATAATAATAGTGGTAGACCATTCTTAAAATCCTCTTAGTTTATACTGTTGTTACTGATTTCCAGTTTTCTCCCTGTGTTTGGGGCAGTGTGGTGTTATCAGTAGCCTTGGGTTCCTACCTCTGTACTAACTAGCTTTACCACCTCTGTAATTTGGTTTTCTTATTTCTCTGAGCATCAAGTTCCTTCTCTTTTTTTTTTTTTTAAAGATTTTATTTATTTATTTGACAGAGAGACAGATCATAAGTAGGCAGAGAGTCAGGCAGAGAGAGAGGAAGGGAAGCAGGCTCCCTGCTGAGCAGAGAGCCTGATGCGGGACTCAATCCCAGGACTCTGGGATCACGACCTGAGCCGAAGTCAGAGGCTTTAACCCACTGAGCCACTCAGGTGCCCCAAGTTCCTTCTCTTTAAATGTGACAGGCTTATAGCAGAATCTTTACCTTCCTTGAAGTGTTTGATTTTACCATTTGTTTTTGGAACCTGCCTTTTACTGCATCAAGTCTTTTATCAGGTTAATTAAAAGATCTGGATTTCACACAGTTCCAATTCATGGATTTTTTTCCCTTTAATTAGTAGGTCAGCATATTTGAGATGTTTCTTAGATTGGTTATTGTCTTCTTTACAATATTTACCCTTTAAAATCTTTTAAATTTATTTTGAATTGTACCTGTTCTTTTGTACACCATGGAGCTTCTTTGTATCTTATTTGTATCTTGTTTCTTAAAGACATAGGGGGCACCTGAACTGCTTAAATGGTAATAATTAGGTTTGTTTTTGACGTAATATGTCAGCATTCATTTCTGTTATTCAGCATTTGATTGCAGTTTGTAGTTTATGTACTCACTGCTTTTTCATCGTAACTGTTATTCTTTATGTGTATTAGTAGAGTCAAATAGAAGAAAAAAACAAAATGCAGATCTTCCAATTTGTGTAAAAATGTTCTTGGGCAAAGAGATGTAAAGGAAGTTCTTTGTAGCTTTAACGAATCAGTTTGGATAATATTAATGAATTTATCATTCACAGTCACAAAATAAGTAATTTTTGCCTTTGACTATGGTTTTTCAACAGTGGTGCAATGAAAAGAACAAGATTTGGAAATTAGGGTCCCTCTGCTGTGTACTAATCGTGACCTTGTGATCCTTCACAAGTGGATTGATATTGCCTAAGGTCCTCTGTGGCCATATTTTTAAAACAAGCCTGCCTTTATTGCAGACAGTTTAGTTAGGGGAATGAGAGGATTATTAAGATTTTTTTCTTTTGAAAAAAATTTATTACAGTGTAATATAAAATATACACATCTTAATGTACAACTCCATAAATTTTTACGTATACGTATACCACATAAACCACCCAGGTTAAGATACAGAATTTTTCCACTGTCCTGGAAGGATCTCTTCTGTCCTTTCTCATTCAAAACCATCCTTAGAGATAACTGCTATTTTGGCTTCAATCACTATTGATTAGTCTTGCCTGTTTTTAGCATTGTATAAATATTTTTTATGCCATTCTGAATTGTTTTGCTTTTTTTGTTTTTGTTTCTGTTTTTGTCGCTATTTATTTATTTATTTATTTAAGATTTTATTTATTTATTTGACACACAGAGAAAGATCGCAAGTAGACAGAGAGGCAGGCAGAGAGAGAGAGGAGGAAGCAGGCTCCCCACCGAGCAGAGAGCCCGATGCGGGGCTCAATCCCAGGACCTTGAGATCAGGACCTGAGCGGAAGGCAGAGGCTCCAACCCACTGAGGCACCCAGGCGCCCCATTTTTTTGCTTTTTATTTAAAGTTTCCAGTTGTTTCTTGTACATACTCATACGTGTATACACATACACATATATGCATATTTAAGCTGATTTAGGATATTGACCTGAAATTTCTGTGATCTGGTGGTTAAAGCATTTTCTTAAACCTAATAGTTGGGAGATTCTTTTGAATTTTCTATGTATACAGCTATGCCAATTGTGAATAATGATGGTTTTATGTATTCATTTCTAATCTTTATACTGGTTAGGACCTCTGGTACGCTTTTGAGTAAAAGTGGTGACAAGGGGTGTCTTTATTGTGCAGTGCTTTGTCAGTAGGTATGATATTTGTGGAAGGCTTTTATAGATACTTTATGTCAGATTAAAGAAATCCTAAGAGACAAAGTGTACTTTAAGTCAAGAGGTATTGCTAAAAATAAAGAGAATACTTTCATAATGATAAGAGAGTATTCATTAGGAAGATAAAACAATCTTAAATTTGTATGCCAATACTGACATAACTCCAAGACATATAAAGCAAAATATTTAGACTAAAAGGAGAAATAGAGAACTTATAATCCTAGAATTTTTTTGTGTGCCACTTTAAGTGATTGATAATGGAAGCAGAAAAAAGTCACTAAGGATATGTGTTCGACCAACATATTTAATAACATTTGCCTCTTTTTTATGTGTGTGTGTCTGTGCCTGTGTGAGAGACAAAACAATTGCAGAATACATAGTTTTTTCAAGAGCACACAGGAGTTTATCAAAATTGGTCATCCACTATGCCATAAAGCAAGTTCTTTAAAAATGTCACAGGATTGAAATCACAGAGCTTACATTCTCTGGCCACAGTGAAATTAAACTAGAAATAAATGACAGAGATAACAAGAAAATGCACCCATTTTTTGAAATTAAGCAACCTATTTCCAGTGATCAAAGAAGAAAACATATAGGAGTCAGAAAATCTTTTAAAATGATAATAGTTATAATAAAACCATGGCATCAAAGTTACGGGATTCATAGTAGAAGGGAAAATTTCTAGCTGTAAGTGCACTTTTTGGAAAAAAGGAAAGTTTGAAAATTAGTGCCTTAACTTTCCATTTCAAGAAGTTACAAAAGTGACAGTGAATTAAACAAAAGGAAAGAGAGGGAGGAAAATTATAGAGCAGAAATCAATGAAATAGAAAGCAAATATATAATAGAATTCTATACTAGCAAGACTGAGCAAAAAGAAAAAAAAGATACAAATTACCAATATTAGCAGGACTTTACCTATAGATCCTATACATTAAAAATATAATAGTATATCAACTATTCTTCAATTTAAAAAAAAGAATGCAGTAAATGTGTAGTGATACAGATACATCTTAATTGATAGGAACAACTTTATGCTAATAAAATTAACAATGTAGATGAATTGAACAAATTTCTTATAACACCAACTTAAGCTGGCAAAAATAAAAGAATATCTGCTAGACCCGTGTCTTTTAAAGAAATTAACTCTATACTTTTTAAAAAAAAATTTTAGAATTTATTTATTTATTTGACAGAGAGAGATCACAAGTAGGCAGAGAGGCAGGGAGAGAGAGAGAGAGAGAAAGAGAAGGAAGCAGGCTCCCCGCCGAGCAGAGAACCAGTTGCGGGACTCGATCCCAGGACCCTGAGATCATGACCTGAGCTGAAGGCAGAGGCTTAACCCACTGAGCCACCCAGGCGCCTGGATCTATACTTTTTTAAAAAAATATTTCATCTCTAGCCTGCTGCCTTCCCTGGTAAATTCTATCCAACATTTAAAGAGGAAATATCAACACCAACTCTTTCAGAGAACAGAGAAAGAGAGAATGCTTCCCAACTTATTTTATGAAGCCAGCATAACACTGATACCAAAACATAATAAGGACATTACACAAAAGAAAAATTATAGGGAAGTGTTTCTTAAGAATGTGGAACACTACATCAAAAACTAATGACGTACTGTATGGTGACCAACATAACACAATAAAAAAATATATATATAATCAACTAGGAGGTTTTTTTGTAGGCATTTGATGACTTCCAAGTGAATAAACATCATATGCTGGTGTCTTAAAAAAAAAAAAAAGAACATAGATGTAAAAATTCTAAACAGATGTTAGCAAATTACATTCAGTGATATCTAAAAAGGATAATGACATCACAAACAGTAATAGTATAGGAGAACAAGATTAGCTGAATATTTAAAATTAACTTAATTTACTAATTAACAGAATATAGGGAAAAAATCCCATAAGGATCATCGTAGTAGATGAAGAAAACAATTTGATAAAAATTCCACCCTACTTCATAATTATAAGAAGTCATGCTTGTAATTTTTACTTTCAAATTATGGCCTTATGTTTAAAGTGTGTGTCTTGTAAATAGCATATAGATTATCTTGTTTTGTTTGTTGTTGTTGTTTCTAAATCCAGTCTGATGTATTTTGTTTGAACTGGTTGGTTTTTTTTTTCCTGTTTCTATTTAATGTATTTACTGGTATAGTTGTGTTTAAATCCATCATATTGCTGTTTTATATCTAGAAGTGTTAATCTTTTTACATTTATATTTTGTCTTCCTTTATTTTGGATTGATCATGCATATTTTTTAGTTTAATACTATTTGGTTTCTCAGTTAGCCTTTTAAAAATAGTTTCTTGGGGCGCCTGGGTGGCTCAGTGGGTTAAAGCCTCTGTCTTCAGCTCAGGTCATGATCCCAGGGTCCTGGGATCGAGCCCCGCATCGGGCTCTCTGCTCAGCCGGGAGCCTGCTTCCCTTCCTCTCTCTCTGCCTGCCTCTCTGCCTACTTGTGATCTCTGTCTGTCAAATAAATAAATAAAATCTTAAAAAAAAAAATAGATTCTTGTCGGTGGCTCAGAGGGTTAAAGCCTCTGCCTTCAGCTCGGGTCATGGTCTCAGGTTCCTGGGATCGAGCCCCACGTTGGGCTCTCCACTCAGCGGGGAGCCTGCGTCCCTTCCTCTCTCTCTGTCTGCCTCTCTGCCTACTTCTGATCTCTGTCTGTCAAATAAATAAATAAAAATCTTAAAAAAAAATAGATTCTTGTAGTGGTTACTATCTTTTCAGTATGCACCCCTGTTCTGTTATTGTTGACCATAGGTTAGTATAGTTGTGGAATAGTGCAAGAACTAATTTTGTAACTGCATCTATCTTTTTTTACCCTTTTAGTGTTTTTATATGTTTTTATCATATGCTTCTACTTTCCATCTTGTTTCCTGTATACTCTTTATCCAGAGGGTTCACTAAGCTGCTTTTCTCTGTGAGTTGGTACCTTTTATCACTGTAATAGTTTTATATTATTATGTAGTAAATGGAACATGAGCTTAACAGCTTAAAACAAAACCCATTTATTATGTCACAGTTCTGAGGTTAAAATGTCTGGATCAGCTTGTTTAGGTGCTCAGCTTTTAGGTATCTCACAGGGACGAAATCAAAGGACCACCAAGGCTGGTCTCTGATCCAAAGACTTTGAGGAGGAATCCATATCTGAGCACATTCAGGTTGTTGGCAGAATTCAGTTCCTTGTGATTTTAGGACTGAGATATTTTCATGGTGGCTGTCAGCTTGGGAACATTCTCAGCTTCTAGAAGCTTCTCTCCAGTACTTATGCATGACTGTTTCCAAGTTAAAAGCCAATAATGACACAGAGTTTTCTCATGCTTTAACACAGACAGGGGGATTTGGCACAGACACAGAGAAAGAGATACACACAGGAGAAAGTAATGAGAAGACTGGCAGAGATTAGAGAGCTAAGGCCACAAACCGTAGAATGGTGGTAACCGCCATAAACTGAAAGATGCAAGGAACAGATTAGATTGGTAGATGATGTGAGAGGGTAGCCCTGCTGACACCTTGATTTCACCTAGTGATACTGGTTTCAGACTCTGGCCTCCAGAACTATAGGAGAATACATTTCTATTGTTTTAAGTTACTTTCTGGTGGTTTGTTACAGCAGCCACAGAAAACCAATACAAAGTGGAATTGCTGGGTTAAGTGGTAACTTTATGTTTAACAATTTGAAGAACTACCAAACTGTTTTCCAAAGTGATTCTATCATTTTAAATTTCCATCAGCATTATATAAGGTCTCTTAATTTCTCCCAAGTCCTTATTGACACCTGTTATTGTCTGTCTCTGATGATAGCTATCCTAGTGGCTATGGAGTGATGTCTCATTATGTTTTTGACTATTGATATTCAGCATCTTCTTATATGCTTATTGGTCATTTGTCTATCTTTGCAAAAATGCTTATTTAAAGCCTTTGCCCACTTTTCAGTTGGGTTGTTTGTCCTTTGTTGTTGAATTGTAAGAGTTGTAAACGTTTTTGGCTTTAGTTCTTACATTAGGTCTGTGGTCCATTTTAGTTATTAATTTAGTATTAATTTAATTATTAATTTAGTATATAATGTGAGATTTGGGCAGAATCACTTTTGGGATACTCTTAGCCATTACCTCTTCAAAACTGCTTCTGTTCATTCTATGTTCTCCATTCAGTGGCATGCGTACTAGATGTTTTGACTGTCTCATTTATCTTTTATGATTTTTGTTGCTTCCATTTTTGTTTTCAATTTGTGCTTCACTTTGGATAGTTTCTATTGATCTGTCTTTGAGTTCATCGAGCCTCTTCTGCTTAACCAATTTTTAATTTGAGGTAATTGTTTTTTTCAGTTACAGAATGTCCGATTCTGTTTTTGTTTTTATTATTGCAGTTCTTTGAACTTCTCCTTTCTTTCATTTTGTACATCTTTTTTTTCTCTATTTTATTTAACTTAATTATAATAGTTATCTTAAAGCTCTCTTCTGTTAATTCTAATATTTGAAGCAGCTTTTGCTTTTTTTACAGAGTTACCCATTTATTACCTCTTTACTTTAGAAATCTGAATTTTTAAAAAAAAAATCTAGATTTTGTGTTTAGCAGGTTAGTAGTAACAATGAAGCTGTTACAGAAGGGGAAAAGTAAGACAGGCACTGGCCATTTATTTCCTGGGTCAACTGGAAGGAAGTAGTGACTTTTCTGGAACTGCCTATACAATGTACTGATTACTCAAGATAGACAGTAAACCATAATAGCATTAAAAAAGAGAGAAGAGATTAGTGTGATATAAGTGATTAGTGCAGTGCTGGCTCTGGAAGTGCTGTACTTGGTAATTTAATTTGTAAGTGCTGTGTAGAGATAGGCCCTGAGCTAAATATATTTGGAGAGTGATAATTATCTTGTTCTTGTGGCTTACTAAATATGATTAAGATCTTTGCTATTTAGCATAAAGCATTTATTAGTATTAATGATCTCATAAACTTTGTAAATTATTTCTCTGTTTTTTGGCATTGATAAATGATTAGCTAGGAATGTTTTTAAGTATGTGAGTTGGGAAGTAGTTTTTAGTTTCGTCCCTTAATAAAAATATCATTTCCTGTACATTCATTATTTTTGTAACATAGTAGAGATATTGTGAGTTTAGTAAAGAGTTTCTTTCTCTTAAAGATGATAAAACATTAACAAGTAAATGTGTTTGCTGTGTTGGTATGAATAGATTCTCAAAGTTGATTATGATTGTGATGATAATTCTATAATTATATTTTATTTTCTTAATTCTTGTGTGCAGTGGACTTTTCCTCTAACTTTTTGGAGTGTTTGTTTCCCTTTTTTTAAGAACACGGCTTGATGAACTGAGAATGTTTCTAGAGAATGAGACCTGGGAGCTTTGTCCTGTGAAGTCAAATTTCAGTATCTTGCAGCTTCATGTGAGTGTCTCTTAGAAACAAATGAATCTATCTTTTATTTAGTTGTCTTAAAAAAAAAACCCAGATATTAAAAAATCTCTTATAAAATCATTTAATTAATAGCGCCTTTCTTTCCTTGCTTAAGAGTGAGTAATAGCCACCTTTTATGGATGTCAAAATCTGTCTCTTTTTTTTACAAAATCAGTTTATATACTTGAAGAAAACTCTTTTGCCTAATCTTTTTCTTTTGATTTCAGAAAGAGATCTGCTTTATTTAAATTTTACAGAAAATTAATCAGTTGTATTTTGATGGTCTTTAATGAAAAAGCTTATGTTCACAGAATGCTTGTGATTTCTTGTTTGTCATTTCTTAAAAGAACTAAAGGTTTTTAATTTATGTTGCAACTCATAAATGTGCCTATAGTGACACAGTGCTTCAGAATTAAAAGCAGCATTTACAAAATATACTCTTAACTAATTTTTATTAATTAACTAATTCCTTGAATCCTCATAGGATATGTAATCTGTGAAAATATTAACTGATTTGTTTTCCCTTGGTTGAAACAAATTGAAGATAAATACTCCTTGTGTGATAGATGATGTCCTACAAATACCAAATGTCAAAATACAATGTATAAACTTAGGTCCCTGTATAGAAGGTCCAGTATGTTCAGATGTTCAGATTTTGCCTCTGGAAGGAATGGCTTTCTAGAAGTAATTTTCTTATTCTAGATAAATGTAAAGAATACATGATTAAAAGTCTTTAACAGGGACAGTCTTTGTGTTTATATTGTATAATAGCTTACTTACCCAGCTCTATCATATTCCTTTCCTAATGTGGAAATACTAAATACAGTGAAAGAGGTCAATTAATAAATGCTTTAGAGGGACGCCTGGGTGGCTCAGTTGGTTAAGCAGCTGTCTTCGGCTCAGGTCATGATCCCAGCATCCTGGGATCGAGTCCCACATCGGGCTCCTTGCTTGGCAGGGAGCCTGCTTCTCCCTCTGCCTCTGCCTGCCACTCTGTCTGCCTGTGCTCGCTCGCTCTCTCTCTCCCTCTCTCTCTGACAAATAAATAAATTAAAAAAAAAATTAAAAAAAAATAAATGCTTTAGAGACAGCAAAATTAACAATGATTATTGTAACATTGTTTTAGATTTCTTCCTTCCTTCCTTCCTTCCTTCCTTCCTTCCTTCCTTCCTTCCTTCCTTCCTTTCTTTCTTTCTTCCTTTCTTTCTTTTAGAGAAAGCTAGCATGCACGGGGGCTGGGGGTGGGTGGAGAGGCAGAGGGAGAGGAGAGAGAAATTGAAGCAGACTCCACTCTGAGCTTGGAGCCTGACACAGGACTCAGTCTCACAGCCCTGACATCATGACCTGAGCTGAAACCAAGAGTCGCATGCTCAACCAATTGCGCCACACAGGCACCCCAACATTATTTTAGCATTCTTAAATAAGGTGATTCCTTAACATTATTTAGAATTCTAACATTGATTTTAGAATCCCTATTTAAATAATTATATTTGATTTTTTTAAAAGATTTTATTTATTTATTTGACAGAGAGATCACAAGTAGGCAGAGAGGCAGGCAGAGAGACAGGGGGAAGCAGGCTCCCTGCCAAGCAGAGAGCCTGATGCGGGGCTTGATCCCAGGACCCTGAGACCATGACCTGAGCCGAAGGCAGAGGCTTAACCCACTGAGCCACGCAGATGCCCCGATTTTATTTGAATTTTTATTTAATCATCAAATTATGTCTGTGTGTATGAGCACGTATACTTGGTGTAATTACCATTTCTTACAAGATACATTTGAAATACTTACATCCCAGTAAGCATTATCTCCTTTAGTTACCTTGAATTTTACAAGATTTTGCCTGTAGTTAACAATACCGTATTACGCACTTAACATTTTTTAAGAGACTAGATCTTGGAGCACCTGGCTGGCTCAGTCAGTAGAGTATACAACTCTTGATCTCAGGGTTGTGGGTTCCAGCCCTACATTGGATGTGGACATTACTTAAAAATAAAATCTTTTTTTTTTTTTTAAAGAGGGTTTATCTCATGTTAAGTGTTCTAACAACAATTTTAAAAAGTAGTTACTTTGAAAATTATTCACAGCGGAGATAGTGTTCTCTTGACACGTGTTCCTATAGATCTGGTTTAAAAAAAATCATTAATTTATAGTCACCCCTTATTTAGAATTATAAAAATAATGGCATCATTTTTGAGCATTATGATGGATCTGATTTAATGTGTAACTGCACTTTAAAAAGAAAATAAACACATCACTTGAAATTTAATAGTTGTATGTAATTTTTAAGATTACCTTCGAGTATGAAAGATTTTTAAGATTTGAGATTAATATTACAAAGATTAAAAGATAGGGGCGCCTGGGTGGCTCAGTGGGTTAAAGCCTCTGCCTTCCGCTCAGGTCGTGATCCCAGGGTCCTGGAATCGAGCCCTGCATGGGGCTCTCTGCTCAGCAGGGAGCCTGCTTCCCTCTCTCTCTCTGCCTGCTTATGACCTCTGTCTGTCAAATAAATAAATAAAATCTTTTAAAAAAAATAAAATAAAAGATTAAAAGATATAAGAAAAATGTGTACCAAATTTTTGTAAAAAAAAAAAACAACAGGAATTTTTAAAAAAGATTTTATTTATTTATTTGACAGAGATCACAAGTAGGCAGAGAGGCAGGCAGATAGAGGGGAGGAAGCAGGCTCCCCGCTGAGCAGAGAGCCCGATGTGGGCCTCGATCCCAGGACCCTGGGATCATGACCTGAGCTGAAGGCAGAGGCTTTAACCCATTGAGCCACCCAGGCGCCCAAGGAAATCATTAAGAATTTTATAATTCAAGGGAACTTTATTTTTTTTTTAGAAGATTTTATTTATTTGACAGAGAGAGAGTACAAGCACGTAGAGTGACAGAGGAAGAAGCCTGGTTCTCCCTTTCTCTCCTTCCATTGCTTCTTTTTGAATTGCCCACAGGGACAGTACAGTTAGCACAGTTAATTCACTCAGCCCTGCTGAGCAAGGAGCCTGGTGCGGGTCTCGATCCCAGGACCCTGAGATCATGACCTGAGCTGAAGGCAGACACTTAACTGACTGAGCGTTAACTTAACTCAGGCGTCCATCAGAGGAACTTTAGAGATTATTCCATCTCTTCCACTAATAAGCAATGTGGTCTTGAACTTGGCACTGAATCCCTTTAGACTACTTTGGTTTCCACATCTGGGAACAGCTCTTTAGTTTTAGCATTGTGGTTCTCATACTGGAGGTTGACTCTCTCATTTTATTGATGAAGAAATTGAGGCACAGAGAAGCCAGGTGACAGTCCCAACATTATATAGGAAGTTAATGGATTAATGGCAAATCTTAGGTCTAGAAGACCTATCATCTGACCTCAGTGTGTATGTTTGTGTTGTCTACCTCCAGGTGTATGAAGAAAAAGAAATGAAAGCTTATGGACATCAACATAACAAAGATTCTGATGTCTGTAAAACATATAATTAATTAAATTGTGCAAACATATAATTTTTAATACTGTTTTATTTTTATTGTGGCCTTTTTATTGCTTAAAACCATATTCTGCTGGGTCTTTGCTGCTATGCTAAAATTTTTAGAATTATTCAAATATAAATTATTTTCAAAAATTTTTTGTGCAGTTCTGTAAACTAAACCAAAAGTAGCTTGATGCAGATAACACTTTTAAAAGTGGTATCAGCAACTGAGTTGTCTTTAGGAAAACCTTTGAGCACCTATTTTCAAGTTTATGCCTTCACACAGCTTCCAAGATTTAAAAGTGAATAACCTGAAGAATCAGGATTAATTTTTTTCACTAACTACATTTACATTGATGGAATATGTTGTTGCTAAAAGGTGTCTCGCTCCTTTTTTTAATGTCTAGGAATTTAAATTCATGGAACAGTCACGTTCCCCATCAGTTTCCCCTAGTAAGCAGCCAGCCTCAACATCCTCAAAAACAGTGACCTTGTTTGAGCAGTACTGTAGTGATGGGAATCCATTTGAAATTCAGGCCAACCACAAAGATGAAGAAACAGAAGATGTCCTGGCTTCTAATGGGGTATGTAGTGTTCTTAAAACCTATTGTGGAACGTAAGTGAGATTTTCTTATTGAAATGTGTTCTACCCAGTGAGGAAGGTAATTAGCTAGATTTATTTATCCATTTAGTACCCACCTGCCTACCTATATGTTATATACCTGTGTTACCACTTGTACGGTAATGGCTTTACAGCATGCTTTGTTGAAAATGTCCTTTTGAAAAATATATTTGGGCTTTATGTTTACTTTGTGCTCCTATTAGGTTGATGTGTGTTCTTACTAGATCGCTAAATTGGGTAGGGGTACAGTTTCTTCACTGCTTATTTCTGTGATTCATTGGATAGATGGATGAGGGAATAGATCATCTGCATTTAGTTCTCAGCTTGGGCATCTGAATCATTTTGTTCCAAGTCCCTTTATCTGAGAGAGAGTAATGTCTTACCTGGTTACCCAGCAGGGATGTTTTTAGGATTTAGAAGTACAATGTTTTAACACTTTGAGCAGCTCAAAAAACATAATATAAACCTCAGCTTGTGTGAGTTAATGGAAAGGATTTGAAGGAGTTGAATGAATATCACCTTTATTATTTATTAACTGTGTGGCCCTTGGCAATTTATTTTACCTCTGTGACCCTCAGTTTTCCTATATTTACAGTGAGTGAATGTTTAGTTCACAGTTATCTGTGTTTTTACGGTTTTTAATTTGGATGGGTCCTTCTCATCGTCATCATTTCCGGAGTACCCTGTATGATTTTTATTTTAGATTTGATGAAGCTGAAGTGAAAACTGTTCAGAGTTGATGAAAATCTGTTGAATTTGTATATGTATTTCAGTTTTGTCATTTTCTTTTTTGTTTGGTGAAGATATAATTTTTAAAAAATTGCCATAAAAGTGTATTGTTATTATGTTTTATCATGAAGTAGAAATTATTTCATAGTAAGCCATATGTACAATTACAATTTAGTGATTCTTATTGATCTTTTTCCTCTCTAAAGTACACTAAACTGGGAGAAATTAAAAGTCTCTTCAATATTTTTGAAATAATATATCCATCTGTAGTGGTAATTTGCTAATTTAAATATCACATAGCATCTGATTCTTATTATTCTTGGCAGTTGTGTTCTATAAAGTCCCTCTGAACACTGAATTAACACAGTGAAACACAGGATTAGGTTCCTGTGAACCTTTGTTCACATTTTCATCAACTAATCAGTGTATAACCTTGTTTTATTTGGTTTTTTGCTTGAAGACATCTAAATTAATATACAGTATTGGACATTGAACTCACAGCCAACAGCACTAGAATTCCTGCCCAAATGAAGCTTATCTAACACATGTATTTTTGCCATAAAACATATTACAGTCTTGCACTTAGGAACACTAGGCAAAACTTTAGTCCTACACTTAGGGGCCTTTCTAAACAGGGAAATCACCAGCAAAAAAGCACAATATTTTTTTTTAAATGTGGCACTAGACTATGAAAAGGACATTTGTTTAAGTAAGCTGAAGCAAGAAGGTAGAGAGTCACCTTGTTTGCACTCAGCTAGGAACGTGCATGTTGGATAACTCAAAAGTTTCTGCATACTCTGTACATACCCATGACTGACTGAAAGTGTCACGAAATATTAATGTTGGGGTTACAAATAAAATTTAGCAGGTACGGAAATTTGCAAAAATATGGAATCCTCAAAAATAAGGCTCTCTTATACTGTGGAATTACGAAGCTTTTTGTTATAGCCAGGAGAGCCTGCTGTCTTTGGATCCCCTTTCTGAATGTTATCAGGATCACAGTGTGTACAAGTGGATGGGAATGCCTAGAATGCTTGTTTCCAGTTATTAATGTGTGATCTAATCTTTCCAGGTACCACATAAGTCCTTGAAAGTCCGGGTCCACATCTTACTATGACCTGTCACACTGCTTTAAGCTCTCAAAAGATGGTTTTTGAATTAGGGGACCGACTTCCTTTCATGTTGTCTTCATATTCATCTCTTCAACTGGCATGTGGGAATAAAACTTTGTTATAGAATTGCTCTGAAGATTCAGTGAGAAAATGTATGAAAGCACTTAGCACCTAACATTCAAGAAATGTTAGCCATGATTTAATCATATTAATTTATAATATTAAGTGATAATGCTGCTGCTGCTGCTTTCTATCCTGTGCACGGACGCTACTGTCCCCCCATGCTGGCACAGGGCCATGTTGTCATAAAGATGGTGACAGTGTTAGGAAGTCACCCTTCCTCTCAAGAGGAAATCTGCTATTTTCATCCTTGCTCTCAGTAGTCCCTCAGTGCTCAGTGTGATTTTCTAAGGCTCCCTTGGAATTAAATCTCATCATAATGAATTAGGACATTAGCATGTGTGTTATAAGAGTTTATTACACTGAATTAACATTTCCACAGTGCCAGAATTATATACTCAACCTCTTTATGGTGAATTAGCAAAATGGAAATAAGTATATTGAAACCACTTGGGGGAAGATAAGAGGTTTTTTTTGATTGTTGTTGGGTTTTTTTTTTTTTTTTGGTCAAATATACACTCTTTTCCTCTCGTAGAGGCATAGCATGATATTTGTGTTTGTTTGTCTTCTTTTTATGGAGATTTGATTTTTGGGGGAGAAGTCTTTCAAGGCATAAAATGTTTGTATTTTCTTTTTTTTCTTGGATGGAGAAGAAGCAAATGGAAGGTTAATATTCTTGATAGCAAAATTAGAGATGAGTTATTAAGAACTTTCTTCCCTAAACTACTTCTTAAAAATTGGATACTCTTATTGTGTTGAAAGACTCCGAGAAAAGTTGGCTATTCATACTCATTGTTGAATATACTGTGTTTTCTTCAGTATGAATCTGATGAACAAGAAAAAAGTGCTTATCAGGAGTATGACAGTGACAGTGACGTTCCTGAGGAACTGAAACGAGATTATGTGGATGAGCAAACAGGTGATGCACCTGTGAAAAGGTAAATGTTCTTAGATTGTATGGTATTTCATATTTTATGTTATGCATTTAAATAAAGATTTCCTTTAAAGTTTAGGAAAAAAACAAAAGTTAAACATTTCTTTAACTTTTGATGTCATGTGACAAAAGTGTGTATGTTTTAAAATGATTACTGAAAAGTTGGAAATGTAGTTTTTTGATATTGGGTATAATCAAAGAGCTCTTAATTTAGAGAGCAGTGGTTTTTGCAGAAAAACAGACTTCTAGTTTATACAATCATACTACCTTTGGAGGCAGTTCCAGCTTCACATAGGTTAGAAAACCTCAAGGAGGAGAGTAGTTATTTGTTTTGCAGGGGGAATTCCTCAGCCTCGTAAATACAGAAAGTCTCCACTCATCTTTCCAAGGTCAGTTACAATCACTATTTGGGCCTTCTGTTAAGGTTCCTTCATCTTCGTTGTTTTGCTTCTGTCATAAATTGTCCTCTTCAAAAACTATCATAATTACATAAGAATTTTTTGTCGCCTTCTCCCTCTTCAATGGGCCTGATTCTTAAATGTAAGTGAGTTAATTTCGTGACTAAGTATCAGACATTTAGTGACCACAAATACACTTAATTTTTAATGATAGATTTAAGTATATTTTGCCCTACTTTTTATCCCCAAAGTACCTAGTAAGTACCTAGTAAATTCAAAACCCTGATTGATATAATCTCTCTCCTCAGAAAATGAGTAACTCATGCGATAGTAGATATTTGAATTGGAAATGATTGTTTCCATTGGTTTTCATGTATGTGTGATATTTATTTATTTTTTTAAAGATTTTATTTATTTATCTGACAGAGATCACAAGTAGGCAGAGAGGCAGGCAGAGAGAGAGGAGGAAGCAGGCTCCCTGCTGAGCAGAGAGCCCGATGCGGGACTCGATCCCAGGACCCTGAGATCATGACCTGAGCTGAAGGCAGAGGCTTTAACCCACTGAGCTACCCAGGTGCCCCTATGTGTGATATTTAAATCCATCTGTGGTCCATTATGAACAGAATAGAACTGTTTTGTTGGACTTCTTCATTGGATGTTGTGGGTCTATTCTGGCTGAAAGAAAACCTCTGACTGAAATGAACATGTAAGATAGTATCTGCTGGTGTATGTGTGTGTATTTGCATTTTTGGTAAGGTTATGCAGACAGTTACCCTCTTAAACTGTCCTAACTTACCACTAAGAACTATGAATAATATAAACTATGAGCTTCGTTCAGTCAATTAGTATCAACTCCAACTTCAGAGTGTCTCTTGAATTTTCAAAATTTCTTCTATTTCTCTGCTACCATCCAGGTTCATGCAAAAATCATCTCTGTGTCAGATTATTGGCTCTGCCCCTTGACTTTGGCTTTCTGTCTCTAGTTTTGTCCCCTCCTCATCCCTCTTGGATACAAATTTAGGTTTTGTTTTTTTCTTTTCTTATATACAAATTTGTTCATGTCATTTTCCTGATTAAATTTGCTTTCAGGGTTAGGTTCATACTCTTTAGGTTTGATTGCCTTCAGTGGTCTGGCCCTTCCTTACCTTTTTTCGTGTCACTTTTCCCTCAGTCCACTGATTCTCCATGTGAACACTTTGTGCTTCTCTGAGCACACTCTCCTACTTCTGACCTTATTTTATATTATCCCCCCCTTTTTTTGTACTTAACCATATATCTTCAATTTTTTCCTTGAACCTGGTTTCCTCCCCAACCCCAGACTCTGTCATGTTCCCCTATACTTTAGATATTAGATTTAGATTCTAAGGAGAGTTGGTTTTTTTTTTTTTTTGTATTTATAAGTCTGAAATCAGAATACTTGGTACATTTGATATATAATTTCCCTGGAACCTCTCTTTTTTGTTTTTGCTTTCTTTCTTTTTCTTTTTCTTTTTTTTTTTTTTTTGTCAGAGAGAGAGGGAGAGAGCGATCACAGGCAGAGAGTGGCAGGCAGAGGCAGAGGGAGAAGCAGGCTCCCCGCCGAGCAAGGAGCCTGATGTGGGACTCGATCCCAGGACGCTGGGATCATGACCTGAGCCGAAGGCAGCCGCTTAACCAACTGAGCCACCCAGGCGTCCCGGTTTTTGTTTTTTTTCTTAAGTGACACAGCTTCTTTTTGATGGTTGATAATGATGGTCTTAGAATTAAAGAAATACATTATAGTACTTTATTTCTTGGCTTATAAATCTCTCTTCCACTCTGGACTGTAAGCTCTCTAAGGACAGGAGGATCATCTCTATATCCCCACCTGACACATGGTAACAGTTTCAGTAACTAATTAGTGAATGAAGGATAGATCCTAATTGCAATAACTTACTGATTTACTAGTTGACAACCCTAACTGCAACTCTGTTTTGTTTTTCCATATTAAGCGTTTCTAGAGAAACTCTAAAAAGCAGGAAGAAGTCAGATTATAGTCTAAATAAAGTGAATGCACCCATCTTAACAAATACAACATTGAATGTAATAAGACTTGTTGGTAAGTAGCCATCTTTTAAAAAAAAAACATTATTAGTTAAATTAGTCTACTTTTGTTACTTATTGGGGTTTTCATTGTATACTCCAGTGCCCTCCACAAGGAAGGTTTTAAGATTGTCCTATGTCAGTACTTTCTCATCCTAATTGTTCAAATAGTGTAATACTATCATTAATGTTGGTTTTTCTTTTTCAGTTAACTGCTTAGTATTTATGTTTTCTACTTTTTCTAAAATATCCCAATTAATTGAAATGTAATGAAAAATTCTCTATGTGAGTTGGAGCTATATGTAGGATGACGATAGTGCCCATTTTACATTTACACAATATTTTGTGCTTAATTGTTTCATTGATCTTCACAATCTTCCTGTCAAATAGGCAGAGTGAATAGTGATCCTCTGGCATTTTCAGACATAAGAGTTCTATAAGCTAAATGCTCACACCATAGGAAGAGTTGGTTTTATTACAGATAAGACCTTTATTGATGATTTTGTAGAAGGCAAGTAACATGAAGAAATGCCATTTAAAATATTTAGGTTTGAAGATGATGTAGAATTTTTAATGTCAGTATTTCTGCATTTTATATGCCATCTTAACCTTTATATCTCACAAGTAAGTCTGTGCATTTGACAAATAAGTTATAGAGATATCTTCTCAAATTAATTAAGTCATCTATACCAGTCAGGAATTTTAATGTGTTCTATTAAAAAAAAAATCTCTGTATTCTGTGTATATGGAGATGATAATGTCCTGCTGCCTAGTTTGATTACTCTTGGCTCTGATAAAATGGTCTGTGTTCTTGAAGATAATTTCTAAATTTCATTAATGAATAGGATAAAGTAGACAAAATGTTTCTTAGAAGTCCCACTTCCTTTAGGAAAAATAGTGGAAAAGAAGTAATGAGTTGGAAGGAAAAGAAAAAGGATATATTTTCATGACACACAGAAAAATGACAGATTCTGAAAAGTGTTTTTTTGCTGATCATTGCCAGGGAAATGCTTTTCTTCTTTATCCAAGAGAGATAACTGAACATAGCATCATGAGTTACTGTATGGAATTTATAGAACCAAAACTTGAAGGGTTCTGAGAGCTCATCTGGTGTAAATTCCTATAAAACTAGGATTTATCTAATGCCCCTAAGTTGTGGTGGCCAACTAGCCTTTGTTTCATGTCTCACAGTCTTTGGATACAAATTATTTTGCAAGACTACTCATTCTACTATTAAACTGATTTAGTTGGTAGGAATCTCCTCCTTATTATAAACCAGAATTTCTTTTTCTGTCTAATTCTGTTGGTCTCAATTATACCTTTAAAAGCAAAAAGAGTAAATCTGTACTTTTTTCTCCTGTTCTTCCCTGTGGTGACTCTTCAGGTATGGGTGGTAGTTACACTGTCCTTCTTCCCTTATGCTCCCCCAGTTCATTCTTCGGGGTTATTGTCCTCTTTTCCTTACATGGTTCTCACTGATAAATATTCCAATTGGACTCACTGTAGTTTTTGGTTTCTGAACGTGCTACTTGAGATGTAGTTTAATGAATTCATCTTTTGCCTGGTTATGTTGTGGTAACTAACCACCCTAACACCACGGAAGTTGACATAATGCATATTGGCTCCTAATCACCCTAGTTCTGTTCCATGTGTCATTCTGAGATGCAGGCTGAAAAATTAGTACCAGTTTGGGACATGGAGAAAAGAGCAAGAGCCAAACCATGTTATGACTCTTAAGGCTTCCACTCTGATGTGGCACCCTGACTTTCTCTGGCAACTCACACTTGACTGTTGGAGAGAGAAATACACTTCTGCCCCAGGGAGGGCACTACAAGTTCAGGGCATTGGATAAGGGCATTGGATTCCAACAGGGAAGGGGAGTGGGTAGAGATAATTGGGGAAAATAGTATAGTCAACCCCGTGGAAGTGGTAGTTTATATTTTTTACCTCACCTAGTTCAAAAAGAG